>JAOEHY010028138.1:0-79527 GCA_025447955.1 Psilopsiagon aurifrons | reverse complement strand
GGGGGGATGAGCGGAGGGGGAAAATGTAAAAGAAAAAGAAAACAGGGAAAAAGGCCAGAATTGAAAGCAGACACAAGAGAGAGCAGCTCCTTCTCTCCGGTTTAAGGAGGAGAGAACCGAGTCGGGCAGGGCTCCTTTTGTTTCCCGTTAGCCGGGCCCTCGCCGCTCCCCTCCTGAAGCCCGCAGCAAAACTCCCCTTTCCTTGCAGCCTCTTTGGCATCTCCTCCTCTTTAAAAGCCTTCCCCCCCCCCCCCGCCCCGGCACTGTCCGCCGGGCTTTAATCGCAAGTTTTGCTCCGCAAAGGGTCCCCGCAGAGGGTGGAGGGAGGAAGTCGGAGGTTCCCCTCTCCTCATTGGCGGGGCGGCCTCCCCCCTTCTCCTCCTCCCCAGCTCTCTTTTATTTATACACGCACTCACACGCGTGCCCATCCCTTGGCCAGGGGCTCTGCTCCGCGCTGGGGTCCGAGCTGGCCGGACCCTATGTTCCAGACGGGCTGGGGCCTGCAGGGATGCACTAGAGGAGCAGAGCGAGCGCTTGGCTGCAGCCCAGCCCTGGCACAGCCCAGCCTCTCCTTTTGATTTGATTTGGGCTTTTTTCCCCTCCTCCCCTCCACTTCGTTTCTTCCCTTTCCTTCTCTTTCTCCTTTAAGTGGGAATGCCTTGCCAGCTGGGGAAGGCTGGGAGGGCAGCGAGAGCCTCGGCGCACAGCCGATAAAGAGTGCGGAGGAGGAAAGGAAGGAATCTCGGGCCGGCCAGTGCCCCTGGGACGTGCGGCACAGGCTCTCGCCCGGTGGGACCCTGACCAAGGTAAGTCCTCGCGTCCCCCACCCGGATGCCGGCTAGCTTTCCTGCTCTGATCCGACTTCCAACCAGGAAGACTTGTGCTGGAGGTGGTATGTACCCCAAGGATCCTCTCACTGAGCCAGCCCGGGTGCTCTGGAAGCGGCTTTGCTCCCCTGCAAGGGACTGGCACCCCAAAATGCCCCACCAAACCCTGGGGAGGTTGCATTTGGTGGAGAGTTGATGAGTTCTGTGGCATCCCATGGGAAAAAACATTCCATCAGCTCTCCCCAGGTCCTGGGCTGGGACAGCTGCAGGGAGCCAAGGGAAAGCTGTGGCTTTAGGACAGGAGGGGGGTTCTGCTGCAGTGGGAGTGGGGTCCAAGAAATCTCTGCTTCTCTGTGGGGAGCTCTCAGTCCCTCCCTGGGTCAGGGAGTTATTCTGGCTTTTCGGACCTGGCAGCTGTGGGAGGACTGGGGCGCGCATCAGGTCACCGTTCCCAGTGAGGCATCTTTTAAAGGTGTGAGTGTACCCCATTGCAGAGCAGCGTCACTGAAGTGTTAGTCCCTCCAAACACATCCATGGTCATCCCTAAATACAGGGTGCTCCTAGGACCACTCTGCTTCGGTCTGTGCCCTTGGTGGGGCTCCTGCCCCCATGGGCAAGGCCAAGGTGTAGGGGAATGTTCACAAGCCCTGCTCAGGGCCTCTGCCCTGGTGTGCTGGATACTGGAGGGGGAAAGCCTGGGAATACCCTTCCAGGCATGGATGTGGACAACTATTTAGTGTCCCAAGAGCCCTGGAGCTGAGGGACTCCAACAGGCTGGAGCTGCTCTGGGATGAAGCTGTGCTGATTCAGGCAGCCCCAGCAGCTCAGTGACAGGGGATCAGATGACTTGTAGGGCTTTGGTGCTCAGACTGGGACCACTGTGGGCTCAGAGCATCCAACTCCTGCACTCACTTGCCAAGGGAGGCTTCCAGCCAAGTGGAAAGGGATGTTGTCCTCCTATATTCTTGCCCTAGAGCACTTAGGGCTTCTGTTAAAGCAGTAGGTAAATAGCTAAAAGTAGTCACTGTGGCATGCAAGCCCTGTTAGAAGGGGTTTGGCGTTCCCAAATCTTTTCAGAGGGTGTCCCACTGATGACAAGAACTGGTGATGTTGAGCCCCAGTGCTCCACAGGGACCAATGAGAGGTTGGTTAAGGGTCATTTGCCCCTCAGTAACCTGCAGGGCAAAGAGCCTGTGCATCCCATGGTCTTGGGAAAGGGGCATGCTCCATCAGCGGTGGCAAAGATGTATCTCTGGCTGGCAGAGGGCATGTGCTGGGCTGGCTCAAAGTGGGAGATGCCAGGTAGCCACCCTGGCTGGCAGCCAGCCCTGGGCATGGTCTGACATGAGGCTTAAAGTCATTCCTTGACACTGATATCATCCAGGCTGTGTCCCTGGTGGCAGTCGCCAGCCCTGTCTGTGTCCCTGGGTCCAGGAAGCACCCCTCTGTCAGTTGGTACATCAAGAGACGTCAGTGTTTTGGAGAAGCATCAAGTCACAGTGACCCATTTGCAGCGTGCAAAGGGCTTTTCTCTCGCCCTAAACCCAGATGTCCCTTCCTCCAGCTGAATGGCATGGAGGGTCCTCTCTGAAGGAACAGGGAGAGGGTTTGCAACCACTCAATTATGTGCCCTTGGCTCATCTCCTGCATCCCCACACAGGGTTCAGGTCTGAAGAGGGAGTGTGGTCTGAGCCCAAGCACACTCAGCTCTAATGCTGCAGTCAGGGAGAAGTCAGCCATGCCTTGTTGTCCAAAGCCCTCGGCATTTCAAGTGGCCTTGGTCCTCTGCAGTCTCTACATTAACCACCTGATGATGGGTGAGCTCATGCACTAAGGTCTGGGCTGGCACCAAGCTGGGGGGCAGCCAGTGTACGGGCAAATCAAAGCACAGAGGATAAGGGCTCCGGAAGTCTGGTGTCATCCAGGCAACAGCGAGCTGTGCCAGCGTGCTGCCAGTAGGAAGGAAATACTAATGGCTGTGTGAGACCTTGGGAGCTTGCATGGTGGGAAAGGACCCGGGGGGTATAATGGACACAAAACGAATTGCAGTCTGGTGTGGTGAAACCCACAGCTCTTCCCATGGGATGTGCTGAAAGGTGCAGGGCTGGAGGCAGAGTGAACAGGCAGGGTGGAGAGAGTGGGTCCTCCCAAGCAAGTGATGCTGAAAGCTTCAGCAAGGATGTACATGGAGTGGAAAGGCTTGGGGAGAGCAGTGAGGGTGATCAGAAGACCAGAAGAGGCTGCAGAGGTCATGAAGAGGGGTTGATGGGGATCTTTGGTCACTAGGTGTCATGAGGAGGTAGCACACTGTCTTCATGCATGGGAAAGGTCACTGCAAAGAGAAAAGTTAGCTTTTAGGGGAAATGTCTGTGGGCTTAAATATGTGAGACTGGGTGCCTTTGGCAACACAGGTTTCACAGGATATGTTGGGCAAACCTCTGGCTGGGGAGATGTGGGCACTGCAGAAGGACAATGACCCCAGGATCTCCCTCAACTTCATTTTTGATAGGTCTGTGATGGGAACTCCAGAACGATACTGGTAAAGAGGGTACTGAGCCCTTCTCTAGGATGAGGGCAAGGTGACATTATCTTGTGAGCACCAGAGGAAAGCTGAGGTTAAGGAATGCTTTCTAGTGATGCTATGCAAGAAGACAGTATGCTGGCTGCTGTGGCATCACCTTAATGATGGGGAGGTGGGACCAGCCACTGCCACACAGGGTGCAGGCAGGGACTTCTGTTCCTTGATGCACCATGGGGCCAGACAGTCCCTGAGGTCCCACTGGCCCCTGTGACTGATGTGATGCTGAAGTGGGATGCGACTGCAGTGGTGTTCATAGGGTCAGGCTCCAGGAAGCATCTTCCCAGGATACAGCAGCAAAGGGCAAGAGCAGAGGATCTGCGCAGTGACTGAATCCCATGGGAGCACAGCCACGGGTGGCTGCCTTTGGCCCAGAGCTGGAGGAAGCTGTGGACCCTGCAGGCTCAGGACTGGCTGGATGTACCCTATCCCTGTGAGGGAGGATCCAGGCTGAACACATCGTGGGGTTTGTTTGTTTGTACTTTAACCGAGGGAAAGAAATCCCCTGGAGAGGAGCTACAAGGGGAGGGTATAGACTGGGTATTGTTTCCTGAGAGGCTGGAGCAGCTCCAGGAGGCTCCTTCTGCCCCACCAGGCAAATTGGACATAACAAGGCTTGTTTTAGGGGTGGCTGTTTCCCTCCTTCTTCTCTCCCCAGTTGCTTAATTAGGGTCCTTAAGCCAAGTGCATCCCTGCCCTGCTCTGATCCCACTGGGACACCTTCTCCAGGAAGTGCAGCAATTTGCTGGTACTAGAGGGGACATGAAGCAGACCCAGCTGGGACAGGGACATGCACCAGGGATGCACACAGGGGTGCTGAGATGGGTCATGCACTGAGCAAGGTGGTCCCACAGGTTCATTGCCCCCCCAGCCTGGTAACGGGAGATGTGCAATGATGGGCTGTCCTTCACTTCCGGCTTTTCCATCATCCCTGGGCACACACTTGGGACACAGGCTGTGACATGCCCTACGCTGGTTCTCCTGCAAGCACCACCCCACGGAGCTGCAGCACTGTGTTGTGGAAAGCCTGTGCAGGGAGCAGAAAGGCTGCTGCCAGGAAAGCCAGGATGGTACAGTGAAAGTGGTGCATGTCCTGCACCCTGAATGTGTTCATCCTCTGCTCATCCATCCATCCATCCATCCAGGTCTTGGGTAACACCCATCCTGTGCTCTTCCCCAGGCTCAGTGAGAGCCAGTGTGTGTGATGGAGGATGTGAGGTGAAGGAGCAGGGAAGGGTTGGAGAGTACATGGATATAACCAGGCCACTGTGCTGGCTGTCAGACCCTGGGATGCAAACAAGGAGACAGATGGAATAGGAGGTACCTTCTCCCTGCTGTGGAGAGGGGCTTCTCAGAGCATCCCATGGGCAGCACCACGGCTGTTCAGGGCCGAGGCACCCAAGGCAGGCAGAGGACAGGCAAATGTGCCCCTCGGTGTGAGGCCCCATCCCGCTGGTCCCTCTGCCTTCCCTCCTGGCCTGTCTACCACGCAAAGAGTCTGTGACTGAAATCTTAATGCTACCGAGACACAGTAATTGGCACCAATTAAATTGCTACATTCATGTTTGAATTGCTTTAACTGGCGAGACACACTGTCTTATTTATACAAAAAATATGTTTGCTTGTGGGTTTGTCTGAACCAGGGCCAGCACAAAATGCACCATTTCGAGTTCTGAGCTCTCCAAGTGCATTCTCCACTTGCAAACTGAAGTCACCTCGGTTCCAGTCTTTGCAGAGCAAATGGTTGCAGAACAGAAACCTGCTTTCCTTGGGGCTGAGCGCTGCCAGCATCGTGAGAGGGGTCCCCTCCTCTCTGCCCACAGGCAGCTGCCAAGTTTCCCTCTCCAGCCTGAGAGCTGTTTGGGAGAATACGGTCCAGTTCAAGGATTCCTTGTGCGGGAAGCAGGATGTGATGTCCATTGTAAAGCAGTGCTCAGGGGAGGGCACGGGGTGCTGGCAGCTGCCAGCAGCGCCAGTGCTGAGTCCTGCCTCCATTTCTCCTATGGAGCATCCTTGAGATTGTGGGGACAGAAGCTGTTTGCAGTGTGTGGATGCAGAAAGGAGCTGATTTTTCCTCTGTGTCTGAAGAGAGGTGAAGTGCTGGAGGTTGTAAAGGATTCTTCATGCAGGATGGCTTGGATGACCTTAAAGGTCTTTTCCAATCTAGTTGATGCTATGATTCTGCAGCAAGCATGGCTCGTGCTGCCTGGGCGCAGCACATAGGATGAGGCTATCCCAGAGGGAAGCATCCCTTTTGTAGCCGGTAAATGCAGAGAATGCATTGGCTTTCTGCACTCCCTGCTCTAGAAAACTCCACTGCTGCCTCTGGGTCCTGCTGTGGGGATCCTCTCCCAGCCCAGACACAGTACCAGGCTCCTCTCCGGGCCCTGCACGTGGGCAAAGGGTGCCCATACCACATTGCTGGTGAGCACCTAATCCTGGCCACAAGAGCCTAAAACCCCAGAACAAAGTGGTTTAGCTCTGGTCTTTCTCAGGCAGCTGAAAGAGAAGAGCTGATGCATCCACACAGATTATTTCCTCCTCCCTGACAGCTCCGTGTCCCAGGGCAATTTCCAAAGCAGGATCAGGTTGCTCATCCTTTCCTGGGATGTGGGGATGGGAAGACCACAACAGTAACAGCTCCTGGGGCTCTCCAAAGCCCCTACATCCTACTAGGGCTCAGGATGGCTCTTTTTCTTGTCTTGCCCCCATTGCCCTCTCCTTGCAGCTGGTGATTAGTGTTAATTAGAGCCAGCCGGGACCTTTGGCTGCAGCCCTGTCCCCACCATAGCAGCCACCCTCAAGCAGTGACTGTGAGCAGGTGATGGAGATGCTGATGTGTTGAGGACTGTTTCCTCCTCATGTTTACCTTAGCAGAGTGCTTCCCTTGAATTCCCCTGAAGACAGACACGGCTTTCTGGCAGCCATGGTGCAGGAACGGGGAAAGCCCTAGGGGAACCAGGACATTGGATGTGCAGCCAGGATGGTGCCCAGCCCATGGTCCCATATCCCCTGCTTCCCCTCTCCACTTCACTGGTGGTAGGGGAAAACCATTGGGCCAGCAGATGGGCTCTGCTCGGAGCGGGAAGCCCCATCCAGCCCCACAATCTCAGGAGCTGGGACCCCAGATAAGTCATTTTGGGGATGAAGAAGCCAGAGAGCTCTTTGAGTCACTGCTGCCCTGAGGATTGGCTGCCCAGCTGCAGGGGCCAGCAGTGGAGTGATGCAGGGAGCTGCATTTGTCCTGGCTCATGGTTTGGGTGCCCTGCAGCCATGCTCATAACTCGCATTGCTCACATGCTTGTGAGGCAGCGTGGTGTCTCTGCTGTCAGGGGCAATGGAGAAGTTGGGGGTCAGTCATGGACACCCCTGACTGGGCTGTGTTGCATCCTTTAGAGCATCCTTTTGGAAGGGGGCACTGGGAACGTGAAACACTGAAACACTCCCAAAGGGGCACATTTGTGCCTTCCTCAGGGAGTCATCACGCTGCAAGGGGTGAACAGAGCACTGCTCCGCTCACCCCCATGAGCATCCGCAGTTGTGCGCAGCATCCTTCAGAGCAGTGCTCCGACCAGCCCCCAGCATCACCATGGCCTGGGCACCTTCCCGCTGCCCCAGGGACACCAAGGAGGGCAGGATTTGGCCGGGGTATGCAACAAGGAACAGGCAGGCACTGCACCAGCCCTGCTCGGCGCGTGGCAGCCGCTCATCCCAACACCCCCATCCCTCCTTCCCTGGCCCCTGGTCCCCTCTCCCAGGGTTTTCCCACAGCCTGGGCCAAGCTCTTAGGCTCCGGGGAGCAGCCCCAGGGTCTGGCCTTTCCTCGGAGAGCGGAAGCGGGGGAGCATGCGCAGCCCAATGGGCCATGGATACCAACACTCGGGCTGGGGGATTATTTATAACGCTGGCACCCCTCCAAACAGATGTTTCGTTTTATTTTGAACTTGCACTAAACGGGTCACTCGCTTCCTCTGTATCCCATGGGCTTAAAACAGAGGAAAGCGGGGGGGAATAGGGGTGAGAGCGTGGGGCTTGCCATAGTCCCACGTCCCCCTGTGCCAGCTCCTCACTATGTTGCAGAGAGCCCATGGCTGGGGGGTTGCATGCATGGATTTTGCAGTGCTTGGAGAGGGAGGATGGATGCAGTCAAAAAGGGGCTGTGTGGGGCTCAGTACCCCACCCCATTCCTCACATGGCTGACCTCGGGGCTGCTGAATCACGCTGCTGGGGTCCAACATGGACTTGTCATCCTCCCCAGCAGCCTTCCCCTGCTTTGGAGGCACAGTCCTCATGTTTGGCTTTCTGACAGATGCTGTCAAAGGGAGGAGGCTGGCTCTGCAAGCTCATGTCCTGCTGCTTGCTACAGAACCAGTGCCCTCATCCACACAAACACCTCCTTCAGGTACCACCAAAGCTGGGGACAGGATACAGGGTCCTGGGCAGCGTCTCCAGCCACACCAGCCCTGCTCTCTGCAGCAAAACCAGGCAGGAGAGCTGTCCCCATCAGTGGGCACAATAACCCTGAGCTTGCTGCCCCCTGCTTTGACCATCTCCTAGAGCCCCTGGTCCACACCAGGGCTGTGGCTTTAATCACTTTGCATACCGAAGAGATCCATCAAAACCACTCAGAGGGCTCAGGCACTAGCAATGCTGTCTGTGAGCACTTCAAAGCCTCCCCTCTGTGTAACTAAAAGAGCCCCCAAACCTTTGCACATTGCACCCAGGGCTCTCAGCATCCCTTGGTCTCATCAGGGAGACCACTTGATGCTGGCATGTGACGGGGCGAAGAGGGTTTTGCCCCCCAGGCATTCATTCTTTGTGCAGGGATGTCCTTTTGGGAGCCCAGGATCTCCCCATCCCCTCTGCTCCTCTGCCTGGTTTCACATTTCTTACCTCTGCGTTTTATTAGCAGCTGTTTATGGGCTCTGGGATGACTCCCCATGTGTGCGCCCTGCCTAATCCTAGCCATGTGCTGGGAAAAAGCAAAAGGGCTCTGTGATGATAATCTGGCCTGTGAGTAAACACGGTGTCATGGGAGCCGAGGGACCCCAGAGGAGAGATGTTGCAACTCCGGACGGCTCTGGCCAAGGGAAGGGAAAAAAAGCAGCTCAGTTTTATTTAGATTAAAGGGTGGGAAAGAAGCAGAGGCCGGAGGGAGGGTGGCAGAGGAAAGCAGGACAAGCCAAGGAGTTTCACTGCCGGACAAGCAAGGCTTGGGTTTCATGGGTTGCCAGGCTTTGCTTGGAAAGCTTTCTGCCTTCAAAGCAAGGGGACAGTGCCCCCCCCCCCCGAGCCAGGAGAAGCCCTGGCTCCCTGGCTGTGAGTGACATGGATCACAGGATTCATAAGGGGCTTTTTTTCTTGCATACGGGCACCCATGATCTCACTTAATGACTCAGATGCACTCAGACAAAGAAGAAATAAAGTATATTTTGCTTCCCGCTAATTTGCACCAGATGTCCCTCGTTGTTTGGCAGGACAGCAGAGCCACTGAGCATTATGGGAGCGCCTGAAAGCACAGCCCCAGCAAGAAAAGGGGATAGAAATAGAAAGCTAGAGGAAGAGAAAGGACCAGCGGTGGGGTGAGAGGCCTGGCTCCGCTTCTACACTCCCCACAGCCATCAACTGAGATGCCCGCAGGGGCTGTGCTGGTGGGAGAGCCTCTGCCCAGTGCCACCGGAGCAGGGAGGCTCGGGAAAAGGGAACAAGAACAATGTGGGGCAATGGATGCAGGAATTGCCCCTGGAAACCTAAATGGGATTTGCTGGTTTCCAGCAGACAGCACATCCCCTTGTGGTGATGGATGGTCTGTAGGGACCAGAGTTCATTCCAGGGGGGTTTCATCCTCTCTGTCATGCTGAGCCATCCCCTTCACTGTGCACCAGTTTTGCAGGCTTGTTCCCAGCTCCCACAGCTCTGGGTGTGCTTGAAGGTCCCCCTTACTTGTTCTTTAGGGCTTAGTGGTTGTGGAGGAGAGGAGAGAAACATGGTCTAGGCATGCTCGGGAGGAGGGTTGGGAGGGCCTCCTTGGTGTGGGTGCCCATCTATGTAGATCTCCCAGTTTAAGGCATTTGCAGAGCTGGAAATGGCTCTGTCCCATGTGATCCATGCTTGGGGATGGGCAAAGCCAAGTGATGCTCATACCAGAAGTGGCTGCCATGTGTGCTGAGGTGCTCTGCCAGCAGCACTGCGCTGAGGGGATGGGGCTCCGAGCTGTGGCAGGGAACACCAAGGAAAGTCAAAGGAAATTTGTGCCTTGTTGCCCAAGAATAGTCAAGACTGGGCCCACACAGCATATTTTGGGCATTAGCAAAGGCATCTTTGGCTTACCAGCATCCTTAAACAAGGGATAGGTCTGGAGTGGGAGAATGGTAATACGTCACTAAGGTTTGGTGATGCTTGAGCTCCTTAGCAAGGCACTGCGGGATCAGAAGGGTGGCAGAGATGGCTGAAGGAATGGTCCTCCCTAAATAAATGTGGGACAATCCCCAGTAGAGGCTGGATGCGGCTCTTCCTTGTATCCAAACCCCTGGATGTAGCCCTGCTCCTGCTGCAGAAACTCCCATCCAAGTCCATCAGCCACAGAGGCATCAGCTCCCAGCTGTGACAAGTAGGGGAGCAGGAGAGGAGGCAGAGGAGGAAGCCCAGCTGTCATCAGGGTGGGATGCAGCAGAAACAGGAGCAGGCTGCTCCGGAGGAGCTGTGTAGTAAGGAGATGGGAAATCATGAGACTTGAATCCTGGTCCTGGCGCAGCCACGGCCCTGCTGTGTGGCCTTGGCTGTGCTGCTTGACCTCTTTCTCTGGCCCTTTTGCCTGTGTTCTGTCTGTGAAAGCACATCTCTATGAGCTGTCAGAGCCCAGGGTGCCCTCTGCACAGTACTGTGAGTGCTCAGGGATGTCGGGGTCCCCCCATTTATCCCATGGCCCCATGCAATGCACTGTGAAAGCAAGAGGTTAGAGATGCTCAAAGGGACAATCAGCAGAGAGGCCCAAACACGTGTGGGGCACTCTCCTTCCAGCAGGCAGTGGCTGGGAAGCGCGACAGCCCCAGCCAGGGGTGGCTCAGCTCTCCCTCTGCAAACTCCGCTCTCAGCATCCGGAGGGGGAGCAGCGCCGGGCGCATTCCTGGGGCCACGCGCGCAGCGTGCGGGCCAGCCTGGTGTGACTACAGAGCAGAGATAGGGACAATGTGGCTGTGTCACCGGGCAGTGACAGATGCCTCTATCCATGTCTCGTTTGGACTCAAACCATCCCAGACATCCCATGCCACGGCTTCCCGCTCCGGGCTGGCTGGGCAGTGCGGAGGCAGCAGACGTGGTGTGCAGGCTGGCTGGGAGCCATCCTCCTCCATGGGGTGTCTCCAGGGACCCTAAGCCCTGGAGAGCACAGCCACCCCATAGGCACGTAGGGCTGGATGTGGGCGCAGGGCTGCATCACCCGGCCTCACTTCGAGCCAGCTGACTGCCTGTCTCCTCTCCCAGCCACATTCCTCTCTTGGAATAATAAACAGAGGAAAGCTCCCAGATGGCTGCCCTCCCATCACAGTGCTGGAGAGGGGCAGAGGGGAGGTCTGTAGATGTGCTGGTGGTGAGGAGAGGATGCTGAGGGGTACAGTGTGGGTATGGAGAGCTGGGACTTCACCTTGAAGCCACCACGGAGCTGCAAGGCTGAGGGAAGGGTGCTGGACGTGCTGGCCAGGATGAGAGGAGGCAAAAGACCCTATGGCTTGAAAACACTCAGGTCCTGGCCCATAGGAAGGGTGTAGGAGTCTGAGGGATCTGTGGCACCCTGCTAACTTACAGAGCTGGGAGGAGACAATGCAAGGCAGACGAGCATCACGTAGGTGCCTGTTTCATCCCTGGGTGGGATAACATCTGGGCCCCTGCTTTGGGATCACTGAGTGGGGCTGCACCCACCTCAGCTCCTCCTCATCTGGCACTCATAGCGTGCTCTTGCGAAGAACAAAGGCTGAGATTGGGAAGGGAACAGAAGTGCTCTCAATCTCTGAGTGTATTTGCATCCCTTGCGAAAGGCCTGTGTGCACCCACATGTGCAAGCACACATCCCCATGACAGGGAGAGAAAGGTTTGTCCCTCTGCAAGCCAGACTGCGTATGTCCTGTGGGACAGCCATTGCTCAGCACCCCTGAGCATTGCCTCTGGCCCTGGCCAGAGCAGACAAACAAGGGAGAGGTCACCACTCTGAGACATTGCCACCCTCCCACTCTGCTTGGGAAGCATCTCCAAGCAAAATGCCTTTCTGCAAACCCAGCAGCTTTATTAAAACCAGCTATGAGCACAGGGGAGGTGGCAGATGGAGCCTGCAGGGCTCTCACTGCCTGCTGTAACAACAGCCATCGTGGCCTGGCACCAGCATGTACCCACCAGCTCTGGCAGAGCAGTAGTCTGCCCCATCAGTGTGCCTGCAGAGATCAGAGGGACTTGTCTATGTGGATAGAGAAGCCAAGATCTTGCCTGCAACAGGACTAACAGTGACAGCCACGAAGCTGCACACACAGCTAAAAGCTGGGCATGAGCTTGGGAAGAGCTTAGCTGCTGGCAGGCAGATATTTGGGGGATAGGGGGGTTAATAAAGCCTGGCTTGTGCATGCAGACAAGGAGGGGTGAAAGGAGAGGATCCCAGTTGTCCTTAGAACCTTGATCGTTGAATAATGGATGAATCACACGTCTGTAAAGGAGAATTGGGAAACAGAGGTAATTGTTCTCATGGCAGTGCTGGGGGGCAGTGAGTTCAGATTGCCCATTCTCCTCCTCCCTCCTGCAGGTTGGTGCTCTCTGAGGGTGGGTGCAGTGAGGTCACATCCACTTACAGCCTGAATTTCACCCCTCTCTGTTCACCCTGCCCACCCCAGCTCTTCCCTGTAAGTGCCCTCATCCCCTTTGGCTAAGGCAGAATGGAGCAGGAGTCACAGTGGGGGTTTCTGGAGCAGGGAGAGGGAAGCTGCTGAATAAGCTGAAGACCTGGAAGGGTTTGCTGGTGGATCAGACTCTGCTGAGCCAAAGCAAGAGAATAATAAAAACATCTGACAGGCGCACGTCATTTAAAAACCATTTCCTCCTTAACATGGAGCAGACCCAGAGGCCACGCCAGGGCCAAGAGGCGTCTCAGAAGAGACGGTGCCCAGGGCCGGGTCAGCAAATCCAGATTGCCACTGGCCATCCTTGTGCCTGGCCAGCAGCTCCCCAGGCACTGTGTCCAGATCACAGGGCTTCTCCTTGGGCTGAGCCTTGTGAGCAGGTTCAAAATGCCTCTTGTGACCCAGCGGCAGGGCCGGAGCTTTGATCAGCTCCATGCTGAGCATCCTCAAGTTCAGGACTATTGAATTCATTTGTTCAGGCACAGAAAAAGCCTTTTCCCTGTTAGTTCTTGCTTGTCAGCTTCTTCATTTGCTTTATAGAAATACTCATCCCTGCCTCTGCAGGCACAATGGGGAGGGTTACGTGTCACCCTGTTACATGGGGAGCAGACCCCACTGCTCTTAGGGAGTTCTGAACTCATCTCGGCTCTTGGTTTGCACCAGGGAGGCTGAAAACACTCTGTGGAAAGGATTTCTTGAGAAATGTTGACAAAAGGGATTTTTAACTGCAAACCCTCTTGAATTTTCCCTTTGAATATACATAGTTAAAGTTACTTACAAGAAACTCAGGGTTGGTTTTTTTCTGGGGTTCCTTGAGCTTGTTTTATTTCACTGGAAGGAACAGAAAATGTGGGAGGGTTGGAGGGGGATCTGTTTTGTAGCAAGTTTCATCTCACTGGGATAGAGGGAAGCAGAAACTAAGGGAAAAAAAGGCCATCTGTAGAGCAGAGGGAGGCAGAGGCAGGGCTCTGCAGCCGGGGGAGCGGCATCTCGAGCACAGATTGACAAGAGTTGATTTGAAGGAGCAAGAGTTGACGCAACTGCTGCAGCCCCTGCAAAATCCCTCTTTACCAGCAGGAGATGCCTTAGAAACAGCTCTTTCTGTAGATCAGTCTGGAGAGGGAACCAACCACCCAGCAGGGAGGGAAAGGCTGAAAACTGGGATGAGATGGGAGGTTTCTGAGCGGGAGAAGGGTGTCTGAGGGGCCCCCTCCTCTGCTGCAGCACTGAGCTCATCCTGCTTTGCTCTTGGCAGGATTCAGCCAACAAGCCATGGAACCCACCATGGTGTGCCTTTCTCTGAAGACATCTCTGTGGTTCCTCATCCTCACTGGTGAGTGCTGTGGGTGGTGATGGGTGTGCAGGGTTGGGCCCTGCATGGGGACACTGCCCTGGGATGCTCCCTCCAGGGCAAGCTGGAGGAAAAGGCAATGCTGTTGGGCAGCACAATATACTCTAGGCACATTGTCCCTCCTAATGACTGGGTCCATGGGCTCATTCCAACCCAGTCCTATGGTGGGGTTGATGTAAAGTCCCCACCTCCTTCACGCTGATGCACAGTTGGGTGGAATGAGAACACCTTTGCAAAGGGAGCACTGTCAGGTGTGCTCAGCCCTTAGTAGACATCCAAGAGCACCCATCAGCTGGATATTATGGCCACCCCAATAGGAGAAAGGGTTTGGTCAGACCCCATCTATACAATAACTCCCACAGCAATACAACAGGTCATACAGCTGCATCTGGGCTGTCCCCAGCTGCCCTCCCCACCAGTGGGGTCACTGGGGAGGACCACACATCCCACTGGGACATCTGGGCAAGGAAGCTGGGAGAGACACGGGGAGCCATTCAGGAAGACCTTGCCTGCTCTATTGCTTCCAAAGGATTTCCTGCCAGGTTTTGCTGTCATTCCTTTTTCACTTTCTTGTAAACTGACATTGTTTCAGCCTGGACTGTGTCCTGTCCGACACCGTCCCTGTGGAGAGGCAGCCAGCAGGGCAGAGAATTGCCTCATCTCCTCCTCTCCTCCTTGCCTGCTAATGCATGGCTATTCCAAGCCTTTGAAGGTGTCACTGGGTGGTGAGGGGCACAATGCTGCACTGGGTGGCACTGAGGGTGCAGCTGCCTCGCAGAGAAGTTGGACAGACACAAGACATAGTCAAAGCATAAAAGGGGAGGTTCTCTACCCGCTATTGCCACAGGCAACTTTGAACACTGCTAAACCCATGATGTCTTATTTCCTCTCCAGTGGGTGTTTCGGGAGGTACAGAGAACGAAGGGTGACCCACCTAGGTTTAATTTGACAGGACATTCCTGTGGTGACCAGGGAGGACAAATCCAGGAAGGTTATTTTTCAGTGTGAAGGCTGACACCAACAAACCAAACACATAGGCTCATGCTGTGCTCCAGCATGCTTCCCTTCAGAAGTCAGACGAATCCAATCTGGTCTCATCTTCCTCCTCTCCCAGGTCTGCTGGAGGTAACATCTGGAGCCAGCAGGCTGCACATCGAACCTGGAGACAGTGAGCTTGTCCTCAGCCTCCACAGCACCTTCTCCCTGTTGTGCTATGGGGATGGAGCACTGCTCTGGGAAAGGGAGGGTCAGCCCCTCACCGCATCACTGGAGCACAGGGATGGTGTCTTTGTCAGCAACCTCACCCTCAAGAACGTGACGGGCCGTCACACCGGGGAGTACTCATGTACCTACAGCCCGGAGCAGGCTCCGGAACCAGCGGAGAGGAAAGCCATCTACATCTACATTCCAGGTAGGGCACAGCATGGCCTCATCCCCCCATTTACACAGTCTTTAGCAGCCTGGAGAAAGAGGGCTTTGGATTATTCTGTCTCCAGACACTTGGCCTCCCCAAATCCTTCTTCCCACTGCAGAAGAGCCCTTACGGCACTCATCTGGCTGTGGCATGTCCCTGGTAGGCCAGATCATGGGAGAGGTCTATGTGTGGTGTGCTGGGACAAGTGGCAGGGGAAGCAATGGAGCTAGGCAGCAGCATCCGAGTTTCTCTCACCCTCCTGAGAGTGGTTTGGCAAGCCCATGACATCGCAGCTCTGCTTTGCCATGGGGAATCAAGGAAGAAGCATTCCACTTGTCAGCAGACAGAGCTCTGAGGCAGTCCTGGAGGAGCACGAGCAGACCTGGTTTAGCTTCAAGCAGCTTTCTGTAACCAGCATTCTGTTTCTTCCACAGATCCCTCCTTAGTCTTCCTTCCCACAATGACCTCTGAAGAGCTCTTCATCTTCATCACGGGCTACACTGAAGCCATCATCCCATGCCGTGTGACAAACCCACAGATGCAAGTGACCCTCTATGAGAAGAAGGTGGAGAACCCCATCCCAGCAGCTTACGACCCACAGCAGGGATTCAGAGGCTTCTTTGAGGACAAGACCTACTTCTGTCGGACAATTGTGGATGACCAGGAGGTGGATTCAGACACCTTCTACGTCTACAGGATCCAGGGTGAGCTCCCACTCTTGTCCTGTGCATCTGCTGGGGCTGTTCCCTCAGCCCAATGGCAGAGGACAGCAGAGTTCTCCCGCTGTCTCCTTAGTGATGCTCCTGATCAATCTAGAGACTGGATTTAGTTCTGTCTCCATTACAGAATGGGTTCTGCTGAAGCGTCGGCTCCACCCCTTAGGGAAGAGGCTTTCCAGTGAGCCAGTCCACCCAGGATAAATAGACTTGGCACCCACTCATCCCTTCCTTCATGATTCATTCCTTTCTTGCACCTTCTCCACAGTCTCATCTGTGAACGTCTCCATCAGCGCAGTGCAGACCATAGTGCGCCAGGGAGAAAACGTTACCCTGATGTGCACCGTGAGCGGCAATGAGCTGGTCAACTTCAACTGGGATTATCCCCGCAAGCAGGTGAGTGCTGCAGCCCAAGGGCTGCAGGCAGCAGCTCCGGCCTTCGCCTGATATCCCATGGCAGTGACTCATCATTCCCTAGGTGAAGCTTCATAGGAAGCTGTGGGATGCTGCTGCTGCCACACAGAGGGGCTTGGTGGGATGCTCCTTCGATTCAGGCTGCCTCAGTGGCCTTGGATCAGTGCATGTTCCCTGTTGCTATGGCAGCATATGGGAGTCCTCTACCTCCTCCCGCTCCCGCCCTGTGAGCATGGCTTCATGGCTCCAATGGCAGAACATGCTCTTGAGTTCTCAGACCCTATCTCCTGTCACTGTTGTGCAGGCAGGGAAGACAGTGGAGCTAGTGACCGACTTCCTGCCTGGATCCACCCATGAGATCCGCTCCATCCTCATCATCCAGAACGCAGAGCCGGAGGACAGCGGGACCTATGTCTGCAATGTCTCTGAGGGCTACCACGAGAAAACAGACCACAAGGACATCACAGTCCATGTGATTGGTGTGTTGATGCCCTCAGACCCAAAGCCACCAAACCACATGGGTGTCAAGGCAGAATGTCCCAGAATCACTCTTCTCTCCTCTCTGTGACACTGCCCTAAGTAACTATGGCAAAAAGGAGCCCTCACCCCATGTCGCCCGTGCCCAATTCATTATCCCAAACCTCCCACTATAGCTTTTGTGACCCTTTATGATAGTTGAGGGTATAGGTAAGAGCCATTCTGCACTGTGCAGTGCCAAAGTGATGTGAGATCATATTGTCACCTCCAATTTGCATCTGTCCTTCTCTCATGTAATTTAAGGGAACCTGCCCCATCTCCACGAGATAACAGCTTTCTCTCAGCATGCCACCTGCCCCATCAGCTGCTCTGCTCCAATGTGGCTCTGAACTACACTTCCTTCACACCTAACTTGAAGCCTTGAAGGATGTATCTGGAGCTACCCCACCACTTCTATGTGTTCGGAGGGTTTTGTTCCAGACCCATGTTTGTCCAAAGGGCTTGAGAAGGGGTTGTTTCTCTCTTTGACCCCTCAGTCTCTCCTGTCCCCTCTCAGAGCGTGGCTTCGTACGCTTCCACACCAGCCTGCCCAGCACCGTGTACGCAGAGGTGCACAAGAGCCGCACCATCCAGGTGGAGGTGGAGGCCTATCCACCACCCAGCATCGTGTGGCTGAAGAACAACAAGACATTGACCATGGAGAGCAGCAGCGAGTTCACCATCACCAGCAGGAACCTGTCAGAAACCAGGTGAGGGGAAGGGTTAATTCACAAAGCAACCTCCAAATTGTTGGTTGGACACAGCGGACGAATGAGTTTCTAAGGGTGGATATTGAGCATGCCTTGGATGGGTGGGAGTTGGTTGCCTTTGAGCATTACCAGTCCCCAGATAACTTCCCACATCGAGCGCTGTGGGACCATGTCTCCTCCAGGTACCAGACGGGACTGGTGCTGGTGCGGGTGAAGCAGGAAGAAGGAGGATTTTACACCATCCGGGCTTCCAATGAGGATGATGAGCAGGAGCTGTCCTTCCATCTGCAGATAAACGGTGAGGATGGGCATGCTCACATGGAGCTGCAGAGTGGGGGCAGTCTCAGGGTGAAGATGGACCTTCAGGCTGCCCTTACTCCTCTGGCTGTGGCTCCAGAGTGCTTTGAGTTACAGAAAGAGCATTCAAGCAAGAAGCAGGCTCATATCTCCCCCTTGGTCTCAGAGCGAGGAGGACAGGGATGCAGTGCAGACATCAGCAGTTTGGTCTTCATGCTCTGTTTCAGATATAGAGATGGCACTTTTCCCTACACTTGTCTGTGCTCTCCAAGCAAGTTGGATGGGGGCAGGTCTCTTCCATACCCCCTCAAACTTTTCTTTTTGATGTTAGCTTTCAAAAACCCCACGCAATCAAAGCAAGGAGTCATTCCTCACTGCCTCGTTATCCCCAGGCCATGTTAGGGGCACAATGGAATCACATTCCCCTTTCATCCTGCAGTCAGAAAGAAAGGTTAATTCCCATCACTGCCTCTTGGTTTCAGTGCCAGCCAAAGTGGTGGATCTCAAGGAGAACAGCAGTGCCAGTAGTGGGGAGCAGACAGTGACATGCTCTGCTGAAGGCATGCCCCAGCCAGAGATCAGCTGGTCTACTTGCAGAGACATCAAATGGTAAGTGGAGTGATAAAGCCCATGGGAACAGCTGGATATTTGCACTTATTACAAAAATAGACTATTATTTACTTATTTATTTATTACTTAGGGCAAGATTTTCGTGCTGGCCTCAGAAGAGCTTTTCCACATGTACCAGGGAGGGGGAGGAGGAGTTTGAAGAAATCTATCATTACCACCTTCTGGTGCCTAAAGGGTTCTACAGGAGATCTTGGGAGGGACTTTTTACAAGAGCGTGCAGGGACAGGATAAGGGGGAATAGATTTTAGCTGAAAGAGGGGAGATTTAGATTAGATATAAGGAAGAAATTCTTCATTATGAGGATGGTGAGACACTGGCACAGGGTGCCCAGTGAAGCTGTGGCTGCCCCATCCCTGGCAGTGTTCAAGGCCAGGTTGGACAGGGCTTGGACCAATCTGCTCTAGTGGAAGGTGTCCCTGCCCGTGGCAGGGGTTGGAGCTGGATGAGCTTTAAGGTCCCTTCAACCCAAACCAGGCGGTGATGCTATGATGTTATTGTACTCTGCTGGCCACATACCTGGGCATCCCATGGAGGTCCCAGCTGCCCCTCAGATGCCTCTATCCTCCGCTGGACCAGGTGCAGCACCAAGGGGCAGCCCACCCAGCTGCTGGGGAATGAGTCGGCAGAGATCGGGCTGCGGACCAACGCCACGTACCATGCAGAGCTGCAGGTCTACCGTGTGAACAGCACCCTGGAGCTGCACAGGGTGGATGAGCCCCTGCTCCTGCGCTGCACCGTGCACAACTTCCTGGGCACCAGCTCGCAGGACATCACGCTGGTCCCGCATGGTGAGGGCTGAGGGAAACAGTTGAGACAATGGTGGGGAGATGGAGTTTTCTCTCCATGACTCCAGCATGGAGGTGCTGGGAGCCAGGACAGTCCTCTGATGACTGCAGTCCTCACAGGCAGGAAACCTGGGTATTTCTGCCCCAAACAAAGCCTCCTTTAAGCTGAGCAGGAAAGGATGCTCCAGGAGGAATCTGGAGGCCCATGGACATCTCCTTCCTACCCCTAGCAGGACCATCCCTCTAGGGAGGCAGGATGAGCATGCCTGAACAGGTCCCTGGTGCCTTGTTATTAACCCTTGGGTCACTAGATGGTGCCACGGACTCAAGCATCTACGCACAGAACATCCTAAACTCGAGGAGGAATAGCCTGAGCCCAGGCTGGAGCTGTCTGTGACCCCAAGCAAACCAGCCCCCATGGCCCCTTGCATTGTCCCATGGTCAAACCTCTCACAAGGCAGCAGGCTGTAACAGTCCATCACCCTATTACCCATGGGGGTGCAGGGCACAGGTCTGCCCAGGAGGAGAGGACAGAGGGACTGTCCCCACACAGAGAAGAGTTCAGGGCCAATTTCTGGAGGAGATGCATGTAGCAGGAGGGGACAGTGGCTAGAAGAGGGAAGGGGAAGGGAACAAGATGCACTGCTGTCCCCTCCTTTCCTTGGGATACCCCGGCCGTGCAGAGGTGGAGGAGTCTGACGGCTGTCCCTGTTATTGTTGTAGCCTTGCCATTCAAGGTGGTCATCATCTCTGTCATCCTGGCCTTGCTGGTCCTCACCGTCATCTCGCTGATCATCCTGATCATCCTGTGGCAGAAGGTAAAAGACCATGGGCTCCATCAGTCTCTGCATGCCCCTGGCTAGGCAGGGAACGAGGCAATGTCTGCAGGGACAAAAGACTCCCTAACAAAGCTCACCAATATCCCCCATCCCCTCTCTGACCCTCAGCCTCTCAGATCTCTCTCTTCCCTCTGCTCCCCTTTCCAGAAACCTCGCTATGAAATCCGCTGGAAGGTGATCGAGTCCGTCAGCTCCGATGGGCACGAGTACATCTACGTGGATCCCATGCAGCTCCCTTATGACTCCAGCTGGGAGGTGCCCAGGGACAAGCTGGTGTTAGGTAAAGGCTTTGCAGGTCCTGCTGATGGACCCCTGGGGTCCTGGATGTCTGGGGGTTTGGGATAGGTTTGGGTTTGTGTTCTCCAAAAGAGACCAAACCAGAAAGGAACAGAGATCCCTGGAAGTGGTCCCAATTCCGAGCATCACAGTTCACAACCACTCCCATGCCCACCAGGATGCCTGGTGTGGTTTCAGACCAGGGACTTGTCTTTTCCAAGCTCCTTTCACCGAGGACCATCGCCAACTTTGTCTCCTTGCTCTTTCTTTGCAGGACGCACTCTCGGCTCTGGTGCCTTTGGACGTGTGGTGGAGGCAACAGCCCATGGCCTGAGCCATTCGCAGTCCTCCATGAAAGTGGCGGTCAAAATGCTCAAGTGTGAGTTGCTCCCACACCATCCCCTTCCCTATTTTCAAGCTGCAAAGGCCAAACAGTGCCCATTCGCTCCCCTCATTGCCGTGTCCAACAGCCACCGCCCGGAGCAGCGAGAAGCAAGCCCTCATGTCTGAGCTGAAGATCATGAGCCACCTGGGGCCTCATCTCAACATCGTCAACTTGCTGGGGGCCTGCACCAAAGGAGGTACCTGAGAACTGTCCTTGGAGTGAATAATTCCTGTTTTCTGGTTCAGAATGATTCACCCTTCCCTATGGAAAGCCTTGTGAGGCTCTGAAAGCATTTCTTTCCAATGTGATTGAAACCGAGAAGCCATGTCTCTGTTAACCCTCGCTTCCCACCCCAAACACAGATTTCAGATTCCAGAACGCTCAGTACCAGAAAGGGGGCTTTCCCTCCTGGCCCTGCTTAGACATTCTGCAACCTGGCAATGCTCCTTTGGGATGATATTCACTGAACAGGGCCAAGGCAGGGCTGATGTGGGTGCTGTCTCCCACCAGGACCCATCTACATCATCACTGAGTACTGCCGCTATGGGGACCTGGTGGACTACCTGCACCGCAACAAGCACACCTTCCTGCAGTGCTATGGTGAGAAGGCACGGCGAGAGGCAGAGCTGTACGGGAACACCCCCAAGGAGGACCACGTGCAAAGGTACTGGAAAGCAGCACTTCCCTCCTTCCTGGTGCCTACCGCATCATAGCCCCCATCAATAAGGCTGGTATTCCCGGGAAGGATAAGTACATTTCATCCAGAGCAGTACAATAAAAGCTGGGCCAGCACTGGGACACAGCTGATTACTCTATTACCTTTGAGCTCAGCCCACGTGCCAACCAGCCACCTCCAAACAGCTCCTGGCAGATGAGGAGTTAGCAGAGGCAGTATGTGTGTCCTGGAGGATGAGTTTGCTAGCACACACTCCGGCTGCTCCATGCCATTTGTGAATATTCCCTGGCATTGCCAACTTCACTGGCATAGCCATGGCTATGCATTCAATACAGACACAAAGGGTTTCCCAGCATGTCTTTACCCTTAGAGACCTCAGCTCTGCATTCTCAGGGCAGGTTGTGTTGCTACTGAGCCCAAGGGAGAAGTGCTATAGGGAGTGCAGTTGCACAAGAGGTCCTACAAGGAAAGGGAAATGGTCCTTCATCTGTTTGCCAGCTGTAAGGGATGCAGGCACATCAGCGCAGAGAAATGGTCCCATGGGAAGTTAGAAAGCAGCATTTCCTTCTAGCAGGCCAAAACAATATAAAATAGAGCAGTGTTAAGACATCAGCACAGCTTCCCCCTAGACTTCCTGCTTGAAGGCAGCTGAGATCTTCCCAAGCACTAAGTCTCTCAAGCCCATGGGGATGTGCCCCACAGCTCCAACCATGCAGCAGATTTCCCTTGCCCAGCACCAGCATGTGGAAGATGGATGCTGCTTCCCAGTTGCAGTTGTTGCTCACTCCCTGCTGTGTGAGGCATTTTAGTGCTGGGGCTGAGGGCTCAGAAATTGCAGTCCCACAAATCACTGACCCCATTCCCTGCATCTCCTCCTCTCCTCTGGATCTGAACAGCCTCTTTGCTTCCCCCACAGTCACCTCTCCTTGTCTGTCGAGAGCGATGGGGGCTACATGGACATGAGCAAGGATGACTCCCTGGATTATGTGCCAATGTCCGACATGAAGGGTGAAGTCAAATACGCTGACATCGAGTCCTCTAACTACGGCACACCGTACGAGCTGGACAGCTATTCCCCGTCAGGTAACAGCTCAGCCACAGCGGGAGGCAGAGGGGCTTGCACTTTGGGTGCTGGATGCCTTTGCTTGCAGAGACGGATGATTTATATTGAAAAGGTCACCTTTGGGATGGGTTCAGCAGTTGGCTGAGTAACACCAACATCCACCTCTGCTTGCTCTTCAGCTCCGGAAAGAACAGACCGGGTGACGCTGATAAATGAGTCTCCCCTCCTCAGCTACATGGACTTGGTGGGATTCAGCTTCCAAGTGGCCAATGGGATGGAGTTCCTGGCTTCCAAAAACGTATGTATGGCTCTGGTCCATGGTGTCTGCAGCAGTGAAGGCCAAAACTGCCCTGCTGTGTGCTGTGGTCAGCTTCTGCTCATTGTCCCTCTGTCCATGCCAACCTCCTCATGGGACAAGTGGCAGTGAGATTGAATAGCTGCTGACCACTTCTCTTTGGAAACACAGGCCTGGGGATCAGCATGACTGTATTTGCACATGACAGCTAACCCTGGCTTAGATTGAGCTCCAGACCTCAAATTCCCTGACTCTGAGCTCCTCCCAAGCCATGCACAGCACATCTGTGGTGTTATATCATCCTGTTTACAAGGATGACCAAACAGTGATGACCTCCCTGTGCTACAGAACAAGGCACTCCACAGCAAAGCTGCTACTCTCCACATCACCCCTATTAAACCACATGCTCTGAGCCCCCCAGGCCTCATCAGAAGTGCTTGTTTAGTGGAAATTAAGCCACCACACAGGACTAGGCTCTGGGTTTTCCTGAGGTTTCATAAGGCCTTGGGATTCCTAAGGTTTTCCTGGCTTAGCCTAGGGCAGGCAGTAATACAGTTGGACTGTGTGAAGCATCACACAGGGCAGGGCTAAGAGAGGTGGGGAGGATGGCATCAGTGATGAGCTGAGAGAAATTCCTTGCTCTCTGCCTGTAGCCAGACAGTTCATGGCCAGTGCCTCCTTGGGCTGTCTGGGGCCCCCTGCAGTGACAGTGTCCTGCCTCCCCCTGCAGTGTGTGCATCGCGACCTGGCTGCCAGGAACGTCCTCATCTGTGAGGGGAAGCTGGTGAAGATCTGTGACTTTGGCCTGGCACGAGACATCATGAGGGATTCCAACTATATCTCCAAAGGCAGCGTGAGTACCAGGAGCTGTGCAAGCCCCTTCTTCCTGGGGCTTTGGGCCTATCCATCATTGTGCCAGGGGTGATAACGGGGCAGGACTCGCAGGAGATGGTGTCAGCAGCCCTGCACATTGTGGAGTAGAATTGCATGTCTGTATCTCCAGGCTCCCACAGAAGAGCCTGGGCAGCAGCAGTAAAACTGAGGATGGTCCCTGCAGAGCCCATTGCTGTCAGCAGTGCTGCATCCATTCCCTACACAGCACTGAGTCTGGTCCTGAGCTGCAGGCAGGAGGGGTACAGGGCTAGGCAACCCAACAGTGCTGCAGTGGGTCACTGGCCACTCTGGGAAGAGGTTCACAGACTTCTGCTCTAACCACTAGACCACAGGGAAAGAGGAAGTGCTCTCCTCTAGACAGCTACTTTCCAGAAAGATGTCTCCAGCCTTTCAAGCAGGAGAAGATGAGGCTGCAACTGAGCTTGCCCAGGACCTGCCCTGTGGCTTGAACACAGCATGTCTACTTCCAGCCCTAAGATACTAGGGAATGTGCAACCCCAAGCAAAGCAGGCCATGTAATTCCCAGAGAAACTCAGCCTGGGGGACCTCAGAGTGAAGCCAGGCCCCTCCAGCCCCAATCATTTGCATGGGGCGGCAGACAGGCGCTCAGTGCCCGGGCAGGGAGACCCTCCTGCAGAAGGGCTGAGGTTTTCCAATCCAGCCTTGCCATAGCTGCTTTTCCTTCCAAAATGGGAAATGAAACTGAGCCCCTTTGCAATCCTTCCTGGAGATTATTTTGGTATTAGTTGTGCAAGCAAATCCCAGGAACAGCACAGCCAGTGCTGGCTGAAACAAGGGCTGCAGATGCAGCTGACTCCCTTCTTGTTCCATTTTTTCCCTTAGACCTTCTTGCCCCTTAAGTGGATGGCTCCTGAGAGCATCTTCAACAACCTCTACACCACCCTGAGTGATGTGTGGTCCTTCGGGATTCTCCTCTGGGAGATATTCACCCTAGGTAAGTGCCCTGGAGATCATGGTGGTATCTATAGGTCTGATGTCATGTTAGCAGGATCCCTTCTCAGAGACAATCAGTTCCTATTTCTAATCCCCAAGTCCTGACCTTACCAGTCAGGCAGCACTTCATTCCCTGTCTGCTTCTTTCCCATGCTGACATTGCCGTTTGGAAGTGAAATGAAACAGGCAAGGTAAAGAAAAAGGAGACCTTGGTGTGAAATGCATGTTGGCATGGGGTGGCAGCAATCCACCAGCCTGATCTCCTGCTCTCCCTTTATACCCAGGGGGGACGCCATACCCTGAGCTGCCTATGAATGAACAGTTCTACAACGCCATCAAACGTGGTTATCGGATGTCCAAACCCACCCATGCCTCTGATGAAATGTAAGTGCTGCCCTAACGTGTTTGCCCTGGGCCTGCCGTACACAAGCTGCTGAAGCATTTATGCCTCTCCCCACCCAATAACTCATCAGAGTGCTCTCTCGTCCCTCTTGTTAGCTATGATATCATGCAGAAGTGCTGGGAGGAGAAGTTTGAGATCAGACCATCCTTCTCACAGTTGGTGGTGCTCATGGGAAACCTCTTGGTGGATTGCTACAGAAAGGTATGTTCAAAGGAGCCTGTGCTGGAGGGACAGGAGGGGGTCATTGCTCTGTGGAGGCTTTGATTAAGTCTTCAGTCAGGGTTTGGAGACCAGTGTTTAGTGCTGCTGTACCAGAGGATTTTGCTGTGCCTAAGGCTTCATTAGCTTGAATACCCGATGAAGGTGGCTTGGGCATCCTGGGGATACCGCTGAGACGATCAGCATCTCCAGACAGGCAGCTCAGATCTCAGCAACTGCAGAAATCAGAACTGCCAGGAGATCAAAATTCTGCTTCCAGCTCTTTGGTGTTTTGGAGCTGTGGAGTTGTGCCCCTGACGTCTCCCTTAGGAAACTCTCATGACCTGTCTCTGGGGGAGGCAGGGTAGCCGAACCCAGATAGAAGATGCCAAGTCCTCTAGAAAAAGCCTACCAGACAGGGAAAGCAAATACAACACAAACGCATCTTCTCCACTCACGAGACCTTCCCGTTTCTTTGGTAACCTGCAGAGGTACCAGCAGGTGGATGAAGAGTTCATGAAGAGCGACCACCCCGCTGTCGTCCGCACAAGGCCTATGATCCCCAGGCTAAACAACGCCAGGATCACTGCCAGCTCCCCCGCCGGCAGCATCCTCTACACCTCTGTGCACCAGAATGGGGGCGAGAATGATTATATCATCCCTCTGCCTGACCCGAAACCAGAGGCAATCTGTGACCTCCCTCAGGAGTCCTCCATCAGCCGGGCCAGGTAAAACATCACTTCAGAAAGTCGTCCCTTCTCCTGATTCTCCAAACATGAAAACAGGGATCTCAAGAGGAAATGGCGATGCTCTGCTGAGAGATAGACCAGGGCTGGGTTTACCGGGAGAGAAGAAGGGCAGGGTCACCCCCATCTGAGCCTGTAGGGATAGACATGAACCAGGGGAGCTGGGACGTGAGCTAAGATAAGGTGCCATCTCACATTCCCATACATCAGCCAGCAAGCTGGGGAGAATTGACACCACTCACAAGGAGGAGGGCACATAGGGACTCACGGTCTGCAGAACACAGAGGTGTACATGCTGTGTTTCAGGGCTGAATAGACCAAACTGGTACTGTCTGGAAAGCTATGCAGATAGGGTGGGGGTGCTTGGAGCTTGGCGTGCTTCTCAGGTGCTGGGAATCCTCTCCCAGCAGGAGACTTAGAACAAGGCACTCATTTCTCTCTCCCTCTTGTCTCCCTTCAGCTCTATGCTGAATGAGGCCAACACTTCATCTACAATATCCTGCGACAGCCCCCTGGGCCTCCAGCAGGACGAGGAGCAGGAATCCGACCCACAGCCAGGCTGCCAGGAGCTGGCCACGGGGCACCAAGAGGTGGAGGAGAGCTTCCTGTAGTCAGAGCTGGGCTGAGTCTGCATCTCCCTAGGGAGAGGCCAGCTGAGGGGCTGACCCAGATGTCACAAGAGCTCTGTGTCTGTGCATCGGGGGACCCCTGCCTGCCCCAGCATCCCTCCTTCCCTCCTATCTCCCCGCGTTGGGTGGGGAATTAAAGACTTTTACCCATCCCCTTACAAAGAGGTGGCTCATTGCTAGCAACCTTCCAGATCACTGCCACATCCTCCTCAGTGATGAAACCACTGCAGGAGGGAGACATCTCACAGACCAACATCTTCTTTTCAAGTGGAAGAAGTGGGTTGGATCTCCACAAGAGATGCCACTTTCTGCGTTACTAAGATGATACTCCAGCCTCTTCCCCCTCCATGGCGATGAGTTTCATCTCCTCTGCACCAGCACTTCTCTGATGGTCTCAGCATCAGCCACACCGTGGTTCTGTGAAATGCCAATGGGATGGGTGATGTGCCTGGAGTCTATTGCTGGGGTGCAGAGAACCTGTAACACCAGCCTTCAGCTGCTGGAGATCAAGAGTACATTGGGTAGATTCTCCTCCAAGCACAGCCAAGTCCTGGAGAGAACAGCCAGCGTCTCAGAGATACCGAATCACCATCTTCCTTTCTTGACAGCTCTTCTGTGGTGGAAAGAGCATCACAAGCACTACAGGTACCCAGGCTCTGGGGCACAGCTCTGCACCCATCTAGAGGGTCTTTCACACCCTGAAGCCTTTTGTGCCCTGCATGGCACCAGGAGCCCCAGGGCATGCCAGGAACTCATAATGCTCTCACAATGACTCCTTGTAGCAAAGAGGGTAGTTCAGTGTTGTTCATGTTGTTTGTGTGGACACTAAGCTAATTATTCTCTATTGAAGATTTAAAGGGAACAAATATGCTAATTCACTAGCCAGGGCCAGTATAAGAAGCAATATGGCTACTCATTAATCTACTGCCACAAAGCCCAGCTCATCTGCTAGGAAATCATATAACCCTGCCAGCCGCAAAGTGTTTGTGCCTTATCTTTGGGAAGCAAGGGATCCCTTTTGACAGACTGTTCACTCAAACACCCTTTCTCAGGATGGGAGGACTCACCAGTCCCTCCTGAGTCATAGCCAGACTATGGGGAGCAATAAGGATGCCAGAACACCAACCCAGGGGTATCTTAAAAGAGAGATAAGGAAAGAGACTGGGAAGTGTTTGGTCACAGTTGAACTGGATCTCATGCCCTGACACTTTCTGAGACCCAGACATAGCCACTTGCTGGGCTATGGATGAAGTGCTACGGGGAGCCAAGCAGAGCAGGAGGAATCAGGGAGGATTCCTCCCGCTTGGAGAGTGGTTTGAAGAATAAAAGGGCAAAGACCTTCCTCCTGCTTCTCACCTCCTTCCTTGCACACAGGTCTGGGATTAATGCTCTCCGCAGGCACTTGAATGAGGAGACTCAAAGCAGGAGGAACAGCAGGCTTTTCAAACCAGTTGTGAGCAAACCTCTTACAAAGATGAAAGCTGAGCCCCCAGAAGCAGGTCTAACACCGTAGAAACTAGCAGGGGTTTTTCTTGCACGGAGCTCTGTTCGCAGCGTGCCCCTCACTCCCATTAACCCCCCCCGTTTATGTACCTCTGTGCATACAGAGGCTGCAAAGGCAGGTTTAGAGATTCAGAAGTTCCCTCAGCATCTTGCTGGGCTTCTGCCACCTCAGAGCCACTGAGATTTCTTTTTACTTCAACATATGAAACTTCTGCCAGAAATCCACAGCAAAACAGCTTCTGTTTTAAGTTGTCTATAGCTGCAATGCTGCCATTTGTGCAGCTAAAAGAGGAGTAGGTGTTTTGTGGGCTGATGTCCTTGCTAAAATGTGAACATAAGGAATAGCACTTTTATTGGCAGTCGGTGGAGTGTATTTTCAGCTCATGCGGTCAGATTCCCCACCATCCGTAGGAAACTCACTGTGAATAACAACTGTTTTTCCATGCTCTGTTCCTCCTGCTTGTAATGAAGGAACCATCTTATGTGGCTACAGTTCATGAAATGATCCTGACTGCAGGGAAGCAGTAACTTTTCAGATCCTTAGGGTCACACCACTTTATTTGTGTAAGGTGCTTGGTGAGATCCGTGTCTCTGCAACTTGAGCCCATAGGATGGCACATCAGATCATCCTAACAGCCCCTGTCTGCACCAGCTCCATTTTAATTTGTCATTCCCTACTAAAGGTGACCAGAAGTACCCAGTACTCCAGGTGAGGTCCAATCTAGACCTCACATAGGGCATTAATAGTTCTGTTCTGTACTGGATTTGACTTGCCTGGGGTAGCTGTGGGTAATGTTGGCCTTTTCCCAGCCACAGCATACTGGCTGTTTAGAGTCATCCTCTGACCAGTCCATGCACCTACGTCTTTCTGCTCCTCCAGCATTTCTAACCCAGCTCCCCCCCCGCTGTTCCAGACATTGGGTCGTCAGCACATTTTGTTAACAAACAGTTATTGTTGGACTGGACTGACTAATAGAAATATTAAATACTTGTAGCATCCACAGCAACACTAGAGGGCTGCTTTTACTACCTCCGTCCAGCCCAAACACTTCCCCATCAGTTAACCCTTTCTCATCCTCCCTTTGGCCGTTTACTTATTTACTTCACAAATCCCATACTAAACTCTACCTTGTACAGATTAATTATTAACTAAATTAGTAATTTCCCACCATCAAATAGTTTCCACTGTGCTGAAAGAAGAGATCTTTATCCTCTCGCTGCTGGGGGATCTTGGGTATCCTGTCCTATTGGCTGGGCATTACCCCTGGATGCCTATTGCATTTTGTCTCATTTGTAGATGTGTCGCAACTATTGTTTCCATCAAAACCTGTCCTGGCTGCTGACATGGTGCTAATCCCCCCTCCCTCTTCCTTCTTCGAGTAGGTACGCCAGTCTCTTCGCAAAACAGCGCAATTCTCCAGAGAGATAGGACCAAACGTTTGCCTTTGGCCAAGTCTTGCACTTTGTGGTACTTCCCTGTCGCTACTCAACTCTTCCCATCACCATTTAGGGCATGCACACTGGCTGCAGCGAGCAGATCTCTACCAGGCTGACAGTGGGCAAAGCCAATACCTTTTGCTAAGCGTCCCTGTGACTCTCCTCTAAGAGAAGGCGTGGTAAAGCTGAGGCTTACCACAGCCCCCAGACAAGCTCTCTCTGCTGCCGACATTCCAGACCCCACATGTCCCAAAAGGTGGGGACCAGGAGAAGGGGTTGGCTGCTCTGCACCCATCAGTTTTGCAGCCATAATTCTCCCGGTGAGGCTCCGAAGGGAATCAGTCCCTCTGGGTTCGTAGTTTCAATGAGCAGCATTTTTATTTGAGTGTGTTTCTGTGTTTAGAGGTGGACCCAAACTGACCCCCCCAAAAAGGGACACATCTTGCTACAGCTTGGGCCCATCTCTCGTGCAATATCTTTTATGAGTAGATTGTATTTTATTCTGCAGTTGCCACATCGTTATCAGCACCAGTGTATACATAATCCTACTGCCACTCACTATTTCATACATACCTGCGTGTATCCCAGAAACTAATGTGACACTTTGGTGTCTCTTTCCACATGTAAGATGCTTCTCAGATTTTGTGCACAAGTTTTAACCCTTCTGTCCTTCTTGGTTTGAGCGTGTTATCATGTTTTTAAGCGCGAGTGTCACATTCAGTGTTTGTTTGTGTCATGTAAAGAAATGTAGAGCACAGCGGACTTTATTCATAATTGAATTGCCTCTGTTCACCTGCCAAGGGCACCGTGGTGGAGTCCCATGGAACCGGAGGCAGAAGCTCAGTGCAGATGTGCAGTCAGGAGGAAGTCAGCCAGAAGTGAGAAACAGCTCTTCCCCTTCTTCCCAGACAGGGCTCCGGGCTGGGGCAGAGGTAGCACCACGCATACAGGGTACTGATGGTTCTGGCTGTGCGGAAGTGCAGGGTGTGAAGATGGGCAGATCTGGAGAAGGGTATTTCACAGATGCCTCCTAATCAGGGTTTCTCTACACTGAGATCTCAGCTAATGTGCTAAGGAGGCAAACACAGTCCAGGGTTTGGAGGCAAATCCAACACATAAGCATGAGGAAAGGCTCTGGTCAAACTCAGCACTTAGCTCATGTCCCAGGGTCTTGTGGCCAGTTCATAATGCAAACCACGCAGACCAAGGGAGAGTACTTGGCTGCCAAGCCAGCTCTGGGGGGTGCAGACACCGCCTGACTGTGCTCCCACTTGGGGAGCATGAAGGATGCCTTGGCACATGCCAAGATGCATCCAGTTGGCTTTGGCAAGAGCACGGAAACTGCTCCAGTGTGGCTGTGTTGGGACTTTGGAGAGATGACTCTTGCAGGGATGGGGGGAGGCAGGGAAGCCAACTCATGCTGGAAGACTGCAGTGTCACATCATCCCTGTCCTTTCCTCCTCATGGATTGCACCCGAACTGCAGAGCTTGCCCAAATTGTGCCCTCTCCCTCCTCCTGCTGTGCCGGCTTGCTGGCATCGTGCTGTTACTCTGCAACATCTCTGAACAGAAGCAGCATCTGCCTCCGTGCTGCCTGTCAGAAACCACCCTGAGGGCAAAGACAAAAACAGAGCTCAGACTGAGGTACCAAAGAGTTAACGCTCCCCTAGGTTTACAGATATATTTGTAGGGTTTGTACTATGTCATATCTATAGCCATGAGATACTATTTTTATGCCGTAAACTTTTACAAATACGTTTTTAAAGAAAGAGTTTAAAAATAAAGGTGTTTTTCTTTTTGCAAAATACCATATCTTCTTTTTGTGTGCCTGGTTTTGGTTGCTCCCACTCAGATGGGGCTGAGAATACAGCTTAACCATGTGGGGGGTGAAGGCTAAGCATGTTAATACGCTGTGCATGACCCCAGCGCTTATCGAAAGCCAAGCTGGGAGCCAGGCAGAGAGAAGCACAGCGAGGCTACAGCTGAGCCCTGGGACATGGTAAGGAAAAGGGGCTGCAAACAGGGAAGGATCTGCCCTGTCACGTTAGGAACTGGCCAGTTTGTGGATCCCGTTGCACTGGGTGGAGGTGGGTAGAGGAAAGGACACAGAAAGAAGTTCCCATGTGTACCCCCTGTGCCTGAGGTTTGGGCCAGCAGCACCAAACAAACGCTCATTGGGACCATTGCCTGGTCTGCTCAGATCAGGGTAGGGATGCAGGAGATGCCAGGCTGAACAGTGCTGGGCTGAAGGAGCCAGGAGACAGCACAGTGTCATTTGCTAGTTTTTCCCCATAGTTTAATAGCTCAGGGTGATGGGAGAGACTGGAGGTAGCAATGGGGCAGGACATTAGCAGCCACGCTGCAGTGCGCAGTGCCCCCCATGTCCAGCTCTCCTCCAAGCTGGGTTCTTCCCTGCCTCTAGGATGAGGAATTCACTGATACTGTTCAGAGATGACCCCCCAAAATGTCGGCTCAGCGCGCTACTGCTCCTCCCCAGCCCTGAGACAGCCACCTCCTGAGTCCAGCATGAAGTTCCCTGCTCTCCCGGCTCCAATGGAACTGCCGTTACAGAAAATGCCCCCAGGCTGCTGAGGGAGCTCTTTGCAGCCAGCTCTAAAGCCTGGGGTTGATGTGAAGAGGGGTTTTTGAGCTGAGGTTCACACAGATTGATGCTGAACCTGTTTTGAGGCTGCAGGATGCAGCCCTATGCAAGTCCCCATTGGTAGCAGTTGTGCCTCTCTCTGGAAACCTCTTGTGCACCCAAAGACCAAAGGCACTGGCTGCAGCAGCAGGCATCTCCAAGTCCCTCTTCCATGCTTTTCCTGCTTCTGCTCAGTTTGCCAGAGAGGAGGTTTTGGAGGCTCCAGAGCAGCTCAGGCTGACTCTCCCCAGATACACTCTGAGTCACCTGGCAAGGCTCAGCCCTGGCAGGCAGACGGGGCTGAATCAGCAGGGAAACAACCCCCTTGTCCCCAGAGAGGCTGCAGAAAAGGCTGGGGGGGAGCAGGGAGGGGGAACTGGGAGACCTCAGCCCTGAACCCAGCTGGTTCCCACTGCCCGATCCCTGCCCTGCAGGACTGCCCATGGGGATGCACTGAGAGCACTGAGTATGTGCAGGCTGCGACTTATCACCTGTGGACCCACATCCCCTTGAGATGCAAAGGGCCTCCTCAAAGAGCAGAGAGGCTGAGCTTCCCTTCTCTGCGTTAAACCTGCCTGGTTCAATGCTTGCTCTCACTGGTGAGTCAGCTCTCTCCGAGCTGGCATGCGTTCCTGGAAAAAAGAGTTAAAAGAAGAAGGAGGGAAACAGACATCCATTAAAAAGCCCCTTTGGCTCAAAAGGAGGAAAGAATCATCAAGCGGACATCTCCTGCTCTACAGCCCCCTGGCTTTGGGCAGGAGCCCCCCAGCACACCGCACTTCGTGTTCTTCTTCCCCACATCCTGCCAGGAAAAAGTGCTGAGAGGAAACCTGGCCAAGAGCTGCCTTTCCTCCTCTCTGGACTCGCTCCGGTGCTCCAGCCATCCTCCTGGCCAAAACCAGAGGCTGTCTCCATGCTCGCATGACTCTTAGTCATCTCCAGCACAATCAGCCATGCTCTCATCTCTTGTCCCCAAGACCTTGTCTTGCTGGTACCTCTCTAAGCGCCCTCTGGAGAATCCCACTCCCCTCAGTTTGTGGAGACATGAGAGCACTTCTCCACATGCACCTTTGCAAAGCAAGTGCGGGCTCAGCAGCCACCTTTGTGCAGTCATTCTGTATAAACCCATCTCTTTCTGCCCATGTTTCAGAGCCAGTGTCCCTGCCACCTCCCCACTGATGGGGCTGCAGCTCAGCGCAGATAAGAGGAGCCTTCCATCAGGACCTTCCTTCCTGTGCTTCCCAGCACTATCAGGTTGTGGCTGTAACTTCCCACCCCAGAACTACCATGAACCATCATGAACTTCTGCTGCAGTGTGGGGTTATCAAGAGATGGAACAGAGAGCAAAGGGCATGCTGGGTCTAGCTTGATGTGCTGGCATCTTGCTGACGTGAGCATCCCTAGGACAACTGGTTTTCTTCAAGCCTACTGCTTTGGAAGAGGCTTAGGGAGGGTTAACAAAGTGCCTCATTACTGCTCCCAGGTGCCTGGCAGGTTCTTAATTAGAAAGCTGCTTTAAAAGACCTCTCCAGCAGCCAGGCAGTATGATGGGCAGGATGGGCTCCTGGGGAGGGTCAGTTCTTGCTTGAGCCCTGATAGTGATAGAGGTTGCTGTGAGGCTCAGACTTGGAGGTACTGGGAGAGGAGAGCCGGGTCCTTGTGTGTTCCCCTCAGCCCTGCAGAGGACAAGGAAGGGTCTGCAGGCTGGACCCAGTGTGTCTCCTGGTTGGGGAGGGTGGTGAAGGCAAAACCTGCAGCTGACTGAGCTTGGTCCTTCCTCTGCATGGTGATGGAGTGAGGTTTGGGGGTGGTCCTGTGCGGCCACAGGAGCCCTCTTTGCACCAGGGGTTGTGCTCTTGGTCAAAGCAAAGTAATCTGCCCTTTTCACAGGGAGCTGCTCCAGGGTGAACCATCTCTGTGGGCCTGTTGTGAGGGTGATGGCCATGCTCCTGTGTGGATCCTCAGGACCTGAAGACAACAAGCTCCACCAGGCCTGAGGTAAAATGGAGTCCCTCCCACCAAGGCAGGTCCCAGGCAGGGTTTTGTGTCCAAGGAAAGAGTATAGAAGTCCCTGGGAATTTGGGAAGCAATAGCCAGGGCTCACTGGCATGGTCCTAAACCCTGGCATGGTGTAGCGGTCCCTGGGGCTGAACTGCAATCTGAGGTATTAGGGTGACCCCAACAGCAGTGGGGGGCATGCCTGGCCCCACCTCTGCGCGGGGGCTTGTCCCGCTGACGTCCCCAAGCTCGGCTTGTTTTGTATTTTTCCCCTCCTGTTTCAAAAACAAACAAAAAAAGGGAATTTCTTCACTTGCGGTCTCTCAGAAAGGAGAAGCTCCCACTGGGGACGGAGCCGCTGCTCGAGAGGATCCTGCGGCGCATCCCTGCTCTGCGCTGGGGGCACCGTGCTCCCTGGGGACATGGGTCCTGCTCTCCTGCTGCTGCTCACCACAGCCAGCATCTGGCACGGTAGGTCCATTGGCACCCCAAAGGGCCCCATTGTCTCCATGCTACTCTGGGGCAGTTCGGGGATGCAGTGAGGGTCTCCTGGGTGTCTGATGTGTGTGCTCCATCCCTCAGGTGAGGAGGGGTGACAGCCACAGTGCTGTTGGGGACAGGGCAACGCTGAGCTTGGACTAATGTGCACGAAGCTGAGCCCCCAGTTGTGTCCACCAAAAGCTTGCTGTGGGATGGAATGGTCCCTACTTCTGGAAGCTGCTGCATGAGGCAGCCACTGCTACTGCGGGCAGGTTCAAGGAGCCTTGGAGTTAGTAGGGAACAGGCAGAAGAATATTTCTTCTCCATGGCATTGCATGGAGGGATACCACCTTGGCATTTAGTGCAGACTGGGCTGCAGCTTTCTGAAGGTCATCCAGAGCTGGTTTGTTATTGTCATTATAGAGGGAGGGCAGCGGTGGAAAGAGGGTGTGCTGCGAAGTCTGTGCTGGCTCTGAAGCCCGGCTGTGCTGAGGGATGGCTTGTGCAGTGCCGGGGTAAGGCCAAGGGGTATGGAAATGCGCACGTAGCATAGGAAGAGCTTTGGCAATGAGGAGAAGGGGAAGGGAGACTTCCCGCTGTTTGGGTCTGGGCAGGGGGTAGGAAGGAGAGGTTCAGCAGAATGTGTGTCCTGAGGGGAGCTGTATCTAAAATAAACCTTTGTCCAAATGGATGAGAGCTGAAGGTGCTCAGGCTGCAGTGAAAGAGTTGGAAGTGGGCTGCATCGGCACCTTGGGAAGCACCTTGGAGATGTCTGAGGATTGCTGTTTTCTGGGGGTGCTTGCACACACAGCACGGCTGTGGGGCTGGGACATGATGGAAACAGAACTTGTGCAGCCAAAAAGGGAAAGGTGAATCCGCCTGGGTTATGAGGCTGTGGAGATTGCCAAGAGCAGTAACCCATCAACCTCAAGAGTCACTGAGCCTCTTCTGAGGTTTCCAACCAAACAGACAAACCAGCATTACTAATCTTACATCTGAAGCGCTGGCCGCCTCCCAAACCTTGTGTGGCACTTTCCTCTTGAGCTTGCTTGGGGGCACAATGAGACTTTGGTGTAAGATTTCCCCCCTGGAAGGGGGCAGTCCAAGGGGAAGCACATCCTTGAGCCACTTCACTGTTCATGCTTTCACCCAGGATATTTGCATCCCGCTTGCTGTTGCACTCCACTGTTTCTTTTCACTTCATGTCTTTGATGTACTGAGCTTGTCATGTCTTTTTCCATGCTTGCTCTGCTGGCATCTGGGTTGTGAAGGCTTCAGGGCTTGTAATTCCTTATGTTTATGTGACACCCTGACATGGCAGGCAATGACTGCTAAGGGTGTTAGAAACATTTGTCTGAGTACTAGCACTGCTGGCCATCTGCAGCACAACACTGCATCGTGCCAGGGTTATCCAAAGCCATTGCCTCAAGCTGGAGTCAGAGCCCAGCTTCCTTCTACCTCTTGGATTGCAAATGCATCTTCGGAGAGTACCAGGGTGATGTGTGTGTCATGGTATGACCACCCATCATACCCATGGGCTCTTGCTGAGGGTAGTGTCAGGGGCTCAAATCCCAGTTTCAGATCAAGCAGAAGAAAGACTTGAAACCGGATCAAGTCACGTCTGTGGTTTTGGCCATGTTGAGAGGCCTCCCTGAGGTTTCTCTTGTTATTGTGGGTGATTTAAAGTTCTGAGGTAGAAACCCCAAACAGACAGTGATGAGCACCCTTTTCCCTGTGCTCTGCCTCACAGATACTGTGGGTGACTCTGGAGAAGGTGTCCTCAAACAAAACATTTCCTTGCCATGACTGAGGGGGGGAGCAAGGAGAGCTCATGTCTCATATGAGTGTCAGGACCAGACCTTAGCCTAGTTATCCTCTGGTCAAGGTCCTGATGACTTGCTTCTGTGGTAAGGTCCTCGAGCATCTCTGTTACCAGCCTTCACTTCTTCATCACCATTTCCAAACTATTGGCAGAGGAAAGTAATGCTTTGGCTGGCACGGGAGAGGCAGGGACAGAGCCTGCAGCTGTAACTGGAGGTCACAGTTGCACAACCCAAGTGTGGTAAAACCATTGGCCAGCAGTTCCTGGCAGGGCTGCGGAAGCTGCTGGAGAGCAGCAGAGACATCCTTGGGCTTCATGCAAGACTGCACTGTGATCAGCAGGGAGAGAGCCTGCCCAGCAGCACTGCTTCCCCATTCTGGATAAGAACCTGCTGCTCTGACTTATCCCCAGCACACACAAAGGAGTGGATGCTTGGGTGCCCTTCACCTGCATTTAGTGTCTCTGCCCTGCCTGTCCTCACTACGCTTGTGTGATGGTTGTGCTACTGATAGGAGCCCCCAGTGAAGCTTGAAGGCTGCTGGCTTCTTCACTGTTATAGAGCACTCACCCTGACCCTTTTCTGGCCACAGTATCTCAGTGGAGGATGATGACAACAGGGATGCAGGGTGATGTGACTCTTGTATTTCCTGTCCTCCTGGTGTGGCCAAACCAAGGACCAGCTAGAATGTGATCTCTCTTCCCGAGCCAGTTTGAATGCAGCTCTGCATCAAAGAGCTTGTGTACCCCCTCAAATGATGCTGAAGCCTTGGATGTGGGGGGATAGCTGAAGCAGAAAGTAGTGATAAGTGTCCAGTGGCAGCTAAAGCAGAAATGTGTCAAGGCCTGCTAGAAAACACACCAAAAAGGGAGGAACGTTGTACCTCATACATGTGGAAAATGTGGTTTTGTGAAGGATTCTGGGATATATTTTTCTCCACTTTGGGAATAAATGAGGCTTTTCCTCTTTCCAAAGATAGGTAAAAACATCACACACGCAAACCAAAACAAAAAAAAAGAACCCAACACATAAAATGTCAAATATTCCATGCTCTGAAGCTCTGTGTGCTCTGCTGCTTCCCACAGGGGCAGTCAAGTTGATCCAGGCTTTGTCTGGGCTTCCCCTGGACAGCTGTATCATCATCATGCACCAGCAACGCTCTCCAGGGCCTTGAGTCTCATGTTCTCAAACCCTTGTTGCATGGAGAGAAGCATCCATCCAAAACTGCTTAAATGATGCTCTTGAGCTCTTGTGAATGGGCTCTGGTGTTACAGCTAGAAGCACAGGGCACATTTGTACCCTGAGCATAGTCTTGCTCACCACATGAACTGCGAGCAGGGGCGGATGCTGCTTCTGCTGGTGTGTTACAGGGACAGTGTCTAAGGCAGCATCAGAGAATGGATTTGCTTTAAACTGTCTTTGCTACCCATGACCACAGCAACCTTCTCTTCCCTCCTCCCTGCAACAAGGGCTGTAATATCTGAATGCTATTCCCTTTCCCTTGAAGGAACATATATGTTAAATATGTACATATATGTACCTGGATTAATGATGTCCTTATAGGGTGCTTTGCCCTCTGCCACCTCCTGATGAGTTCATTTAGACCTCAGATCATTCAACTAAAGAGCTCCTATGAGTTCAGAGCAGTCTGCTGCAGAGTTTGACCATCACAAGAACAAACCCAGCCCCTGTTTCTGTTGCCATCCCCCCAGAGGAGCACAGCCTGCAGTGACCTTCTCTGTGAAGAGCATCAAATCGATAAACTGGGCAGCTTCCTTTATACTTAGTATTATTTGAACCTGGGTGTATGTCTCTTTAAGCTGTTAGTGACTGGAAGGAAAGCAGAAGTGGGAGAATAGCCCTGGATAGGGGCTGGAGGGGGGTGCGGAGCCCCCCAAGCACAGATAGCCCTTTGCAATGTGTTTCCTGTCCTCCCAAAGGCCTGCTGTGGGGGTGGCAGTGCCACTGCTTCCCCAGCCCCACGGCTCTGATTCATTTCTCACTTCCCCCCACCCTAAATATAGGTGGTGACTCAAAGAACTCGCTGACACGGTAAAACAGGGAAAGAATATTTCCCCCTAACACTAAGGGCTGGAGTGGGACCCTGGTTCCCCTTTATTCAGCCAGCAGAGAAGCCGTCTTCAACACAGAGATGGCATTGGAAACCTAGATGGGTTGCGTTGTTGCTGTCAGCATGGTGTGGGGTGCTTATCTGCAACTGCAGCCATGGGCTTTCATGAGCTGTTCAGCTTTCCTGTGCCTCAGTTTCCCACATCCACATATAATAATGCTGACTCACTTTGTAATGTTTTGATGGTATGGAGGAGGAGGATGCACTGTGTGCTTCCACGACAAAGCACGGTGTCCATCAAAATCTAGTGTCTGGTAACCAAAAAGCCAGTGCAAGGTCATACATTGATGTTCAGGCCTGTTTGAGCTCAGCACAGCAACCGAGAGCCCCATCCACTGGACCTTACCTAAACTTCATCAAATGAAGTTTAGCTACGGGCTAGCCCAGTTCATTTAGTAACTCCAGCTTTGTCACAAAAGGAAAACTGTTGTATGACAAGGCAAAACCCAACACGAAATATTTGCAAGCTTGCATCAGACCTTATCAGCTCCAGATGATCGATTTTCCTGTCCCAGTACTCGAAATGTTCACATGTGGTGTTTTCTGTCTTCCCTGAATTCATTCCTTGGAGTATCAGCTGTGTCTGTCTGGTGGATAGAGAATGGAGTGATGACAGCCTGTCTGAATCCCAAGCTCAGCCTCCTCCTGATGCTGAGCTACTCCATACTCAGCAGTGTGAACTCCAGCAGGGCATCTTTAAGGATCATTTTTGCATCCTCACTCTGTCTCTTTCCTTTGCAGGCTCAGCATCCCCGGTGATCAGTCCTGATGTCCCTGCTCTGGTTGTCAGCACGGGTGATCCGGTTACCTTGCACTGCTCAGGGAAGTCCAAAGTTGAATGGCAAACCAAAAAGGATGTATTCAGCAATGACACCAGCAGCACGCTCAGCATTCCCAAGACCACTTACAGGGATACAGGCACCTATGTGTGTGCTTATGTCAACAGCAGCGACAAGAGCATTGCAACTGTGCATCTGTTCGTGCGAGGTAAGCATGCTTCCCTCTTCCCACCTATGCTGGCAGAAGAGCCTCTTTCCAGGGTTCATGGCCATTACACAGCTCCTTTCTTTGGCTGTGGTTGTGTGTGTGTCTGGGGACCAGTGCAGGCTCCTCATGGGCAGTGGCTCACCCAAAACCATGTAAACCCACATAAAATGGGGCCTGGGGCTGAAGCACTGTGGTACAGAGCTGCATTTCCTGCATGTGTGGGACTGGCCGGGACCTCTCACTCCATTTAACTTGGCTCTCCTTCATGAAAAACCAGGAATAAAAGTCTGTTTGGTGGTGTTATGAGCAGTGAGATCTGGAAATCAGAGGCCATATTAACAGGACCCCAGATAAGGGAGAGAATCACATGAATCACACCCTTACAACATGACCTGAAACCCAAATATTCTTCTACCCCAGAAGAAGTTATACTGTGGTAGCTCCACCACTGGAGTTGACCTCTTCCCTTGTACCAGAGATACTGTCCTGGGCAGGGAAGCTGGAGGTCTGATAACTACAATTAACACCATGGTGAGTTTAATTAGAAGTAAGCATACTTCCCAGGCTCTCTTGCCCATGTGCGTTTGTGCGTCGGTTGCTGTGCAATCCTCAAATGCTTTAGCTGAAATTGGGCTTGTCATGTGGGCTTCTGGAGGCTGAGTCAGGCAGGCATTGAGCAGGGCTGCCCCTGCATTGAACTCCCACTGGGCAGCAGCGCTGGAGAATTGCCTTTGCTGGAATGTGTTTCTGATCCCATTCCTTGGCCTACCTTGCCTCCTCCACAGATCCCAATAACGTGTGGAACACCCTGACTTTCCGGGTCGGTGTGACCAGGGGTGGTAACGCTGAGCTGCCCTGTTTCATCACGGCCCCCGAGTACGGATCCAATGTGACTCTGGTAATGGATGGCAGCTCTCGTCTCCCACCAGGGACCAACTTTTCTTTCAGTGCAGAGAAAGGAATGACACTGTACAATGTGCAAAGCAAGCAGAAGGGCTTTTACAGATGCCAAGCCGTGGTAAATGGAAAAATTGAGAAGTCGCCAAGAATAAGACTGCTTGTGGAAGAAGGTAAAGGCTTGGGGTTGCTGGTGTCCTCAGAGAGACAGCAATAGCTAAGCTGGCCACTGTAGATTGTTAAGGAAAAGCTCTTCACCAGTGGAAGGAAAGACCTGAACCTGCAGTCTTTAAAGGCTATTTAATGGAGGCAAAGTTCCATCAGCTCCTGGCAAATTAGCAGCAGTGTTAAAATCTTTGCCAGCACTATCTCAGAACAAAGGAAAATGTCCACCTATCTCCCTGATGTTCCGCAGGTCCTCAGGCCCTGATGCTCAGGACATACCCGTGGCAGAAGGTTCCTCTTGCCTTTCAACCCGCAGTGCTGGCTGCTGTGCTCTCCTCTACCTGTACTACTCCCCATAGACACGTGCACTAAAGGAGTGATGATTGCTAGGGAAGGAGAAGGCTGGGGGTAGAGACTGGAGAGGATGGAAAGGAAAAGGTAGCCAGGTCCTGGGGAATCTCCAAAGCACTTGAGGTCTCTGGACCAGCTGACATTGAATCTTTCCATGCTTGCCTTTGTGTAGGTCTGGAGAAGCCTGTATCAGTGGTGATGGACCCTATAGACCACGTGCGAATTGTGGGCGAACCTTTCAAAGTCACTTGCAGAATAACTGCTCCTTCCCACAAGTACGATGTCAAATGGGTGACAGCAGCAAAGAACGTAAGTTGTGGAGCTTTAAGGGGGAATAGGGCTTTCTTGGAGCCTGGGAGATGTAAGAACTATCCAGACCCAAGTCACCTGCCCAGCCAAAGCAGCTATTCAAGCAAGCTGTAGAAATATGAATATGTCATCACTTCCTTGGGATGACGCAGGGTTAGGAAATACCTGCCCACTGTCAGGATCTTTCTGCAAGAGAGAAGGAAAGTGTATCGCCTCAGGTGAGTTTATTGAGCAGGAGCCACAGTACCTACTAAGGCAACACTTCTTAAAGCCAGGGTTTAAGAAGTAGCAAACATGTTCAGGACACCCAGTTCCCCAGAAGACAAATACGGGTAATGAAAGGGAATGTACTTCAGAATATCCGTGGTGCTGGCTTGTAACTGCTAGGTGGTTAGATGAGGTTTGTTTAAAGTCCTTATTATACCTGATGTTTTTATTAAGGAGTTGAAATAACGTACAAGATATGTTTGGATCACACAATGTAAGGCCAACTTGCAATCAAAAGGCTGACAACAGCTATCATAACCTGAACTGCTGTGAAATGTCTGCCCTGAATACTTCTGTTTAATATGCCTCTTGGTGGAGATGGCTTCCACTGGCAGAGGCTCCATAACAAAGCTCAGTAACCCAGACCAGGAGGGGAGGGGTATTTATGTCATAAATATCCAGTTCCACCTTCTCCTTCCCAAGAAAGTGCTGATGCTCTCTCCCTGCCCAACAGGTCTCGACAGCTCAGAATCGTAGCTTTGAGAATGAGAACTACTTCATCAGCAATGTCCTGTTCATCTCAGCAGTGTCCATGGTAGACAGTGGGAGGTACACCTGCATAGCTAACAACTCAGCAGGAGTCAGGAATGCCTCGACAATGCTTCGGGTAGTAGGTGAGTGCCTTGCTTCTGCCCCCATCCTGTTCCTAGTTTTGTTGTGGGAAACGTGGTTCTTGCTTGTGCTTGAGAACTGCGGAGCTGCTAGGAAAAGAACTGGTGTTCCTTTCATGTCTTGAGGGGAAGGAAGACTGTTTTTGGATTCTGGGTGAAGCACCTGAAAGCTCTGCTCAGTTTCTGTGTGTTTATAAAGATCTTGAAAACAAAAAGAATGGGGCAAGGTTATGCTGAAAATCAAGAAAGGCTGGCTACAAGGAAGGACAAGCCACATGAGCAGAGTATGGATCTTTGTCTCTTCCATGAACAGATCCACACAAGAGGATTCGGGTATATTATACGCTTGTTTGTACCTCAAGAGAGAAAAATTCATCCTTGCAGCTCATAGCTGGGGTTTGCTGATGACCCAAAGTTGCTGCATACCATGGCTTGGAAAGGGCTTGGTCTGTTTCCAAGTGAGAAGCTAGCAGTTTAGCCAAGCAGCCTGTCTTCTACAGGTGATCAGGAGATACAGTTTTAGCCTCATCACTTACTAGGATATGGCATGTAAAGCTGCTTTGCCCATTCATTAAGGTTTTCCAGCTCTCCTCAGGCCAAGTGTAATCCAAGCTGCCACCACAGAGCAGCCAATTACAAGTACTCCTCTTTCAATGTGATCTGTGTAATGCCTCATTCCATCCTGCAGTCTCACTGCTGAAGCTGCCCTTTCCAATAGCAATCCATTTATGAAGCTGTTATGAGTTTATTCCATGTCTCCGGACATGCCTGCTGATGGCCATGCGCTCTTCCATCCTTCAGAGAGAGGTTACGTGTTCCTCACCCCACTGCAAGCCACCAGCCAGGAGGTTGCTTTAGGAGAGAGTCTGATGCTGCAGGTCCAGATTGAGGCTTACCCAAAACTTCTCCTCTGGGGCTGGGAGCACACAAACCCCCTGAAGAACACAGAGAGCACCACACTGCAGGGCCAGATGATCCTTGGAAACAACCGGTATGTGCTTTCTGGCTTATACCCTGGCCACGGCATGTTTCCAACAAGGCTTTCCTTGTGATACTGGCAGACAGAACACTCTGAGTTTAAAGAGGGGAACTGTTCTGCCTTTCTGTCTTCCCTTTCCACTATAATTATTAGCAAACCACAGTGAGCAGGTCTGAGGAGGTCAAGGAGGACACCACCTCTGTTTAACTTGGCAGCCCTCTCCATAGAAAACCTTGCAAAAGTCAGATCCCATTTGTGGTCTGTTTGTTCAAGGGCACACTCACCTGGCAGGAAGAAACTGCAGGGGTGGACAAACAGTACAAAATGCTGAATTCCCTTGAGGCTTCTCAGACCCATCCCATGCTCCAAGGTCTGGAGACTGTAAGCATCCAGTGGCATTGTGCACCCGTGTCAAGAGGAGCCATAGGACCTAATGGAGGGCACAGGCCTGCTCTTCCAAAGCCTCCAGCCAACTGAGGGCAAAAGGAGACCAAAAGAAAGGGAATAATTCCCCTTTCATTTTCTTAGAAAACAGAAATAATCCACAAGAGGAACTGTGACACTCAGTAAGCGTGATGGCCTTAGGGCAAACTGCTTCTTGCATTGGGGTCTGAGAAATGGGCTGGGGCAGAATGGAGTGGGCAGTAGGGACTGTGATTTGATGGGCTAAGAAATGGAATAACTCATTCTGCCAAAGACAGGAGGACCAGCAACCTCTGGGCCTTCAAAGGTGGTGAAGATGTTAAGCTCTTCTCTCTGAGCTTTCACCTACCATAGCCTTTCAGAAGTGCTGCGCACTTGATGGCAAAAGGCCTTTCCTCTAAGGAAGATCAGACCTTCCCTGCTTCCCCCGCAGAAGAAGTAGCAAAGGCTGGGATCAACGCTGGGAAGTGTTCACCCACTCCAGGGCATGGGAAGCAGCATCACCTCACTGAGCAAAGACTGTGAGTGCCTGGGTTTTCTCAGAACAGCTTATTTATGGTGTTTACTCTCTCTGTGTGAGCAGGTATAACAACACGCTCTTCCTGAACCGCCTGCAGGAAGGAGAAGGAGGTCTCTATAGGTTTTATGCCATCAACAATGGAAACAATGCATCAGTTACCTTCAGTATCTCTGTGAAATGTGAGTGTTTGGCATTGCTCTTTAATTCTGCTTGCCCTGGGGCTGCTGCCCAGCTGGCAGCAGGTAGGATGGACTATGAGAGTGCTTGCAGTCCAATGCTCTCACAACACACAGCCCAAGCCTATACACAGTGCAGGGCTTCCTGGTGTTTTGTCGTTGTGCACATGTAAAGTAAATCAGAGCACAGAGAACGTGGTCATAGCATTCACTCTTCATGTGCCTTCCCCAACAGCTCCTCCAAGGCTCTGCAAAATCAAGGTGGCAGCCAATGACTCCAGCATCCTTCAGTGCACGGCCATCGGCTACCCTGCCCCACGCCTCGAGTGGTACCAGTGCCCTATTCACTCTGATGGGTAAGAAATGCCCAGGAGGCTGAGCACCTCCAGGGTCTGCAGCTCCCTTTGCTATGCTGACATTTGCGGAGCAGGTAACATAGCAGAGCCTGTTCAGTAAGAGCAACAGGGATGTTGCCCTCCTAAAAAGGTTCCTGGGGACTGAGGAGAGGAGCAGATACTGTTCCTAAAGTCCTGACCTTGAAGAGTCCATCCACCTGTGATTCATGTTCTGCCAATGCTTTTCTGAGGAGCATGTGGATCCCTTGGAAAAGTGCCCTGGTGTATGTTGCTGTAGGGCTACACCCTGGCTGATCTCAGCCACCTTTCGGGGGCCTCCACAGGTCTAAAGCTCCACAGAGCACAGGATTGTTGAGCTACAGTGCGATGGAGGCAACAGCAGCTGCCTGGTCAGGGGTTGCTCTGTCTCACACCCATTCAAGGAGGGAACTGATTTCAGAACACAGCTGTACCCACATAAAGGCAGTCAAGGCTCTCTGTACACAGGGCTTTGATGTTAAGGGACAGGTCTTTAGCTGGGCAGAGAATAACAGATCTCCCAGAACTACAACCATTAATTCCCTGTGTTTCCTCACTAGGCTGACACAGGCACCGATTCATTTATGAGCAACTGTGCTACAGAGAACACTCATTCTCTCTCCTGCTTGGTATCTCTGCAGATACAATGAGGACTATAAGCTGCTACTGAATGACTCCAATCCCCAAGTGGTGAACGTGTTGCCCTTCCGAGAGATGGAGGTGGAGAGCAGCATCCCCTTCCAGGAGCTGGGTGCCAACTTCACCTTCTGTTGTATGGCCATTAACAGAGAGGGGAATGCTTCTGACATGTTTCACTCACTCACTATCACCAGTAAGATACAAACTGGTAGCTTGGCAGAGTGGGGAAGGATTTGGGGGCTTTCTGAGGATCCATCTTTCTATACATATATCCCTATTGTCTTGCATGAGAGGTGGAATAGATTTCACAAGCCTCCTCTCCTCCCAGGGGCGGGGAGGCTTTGGCATTTGTCAGTCCAGGAAGCCATGTGGGAATTGCTGGCTGGGCAAAGGCTGAGCCATGCCATGAACACCTTATAATTGCAGGACCCAGCTCCAGAGTGCAGGAGCCGTTGGCCACTGGGGTCCAGGGGTTGTATCTTTCAATGGGACTGTGCTTGCTGCACAGATCTCAGTCCCCAGCCAGTCTGAACAGTACCTGGTGCTGTTTGGGTGGAAATTGGGTGCATGAGGGAGCCATTGCAGCTTCAAGTTTGGCATCAAGAACCTTTCTCAGCTCCCAACGGCATTTTAGGGTGTCTCTGAGGCCAGTGCTGGGTTGTGTTGCGTATGGGGGGAAGCTTAAGTGATCAGCTGGGCAAAATGCTTATAGAGATAGGGTTGAAATAAGAGTGTTTTACTCATTCCTGTGTTTTTCTCCTCCAGGAAGTGTCATGGCCCCCCCAAACAAGCTCTTCAGCCCCATTCTCTCCACCTGCATCAGCACATCGGTCCTGCTGCTCCTCCTACTGCTCTTCCTCCTCTACAAGTACAACCAGGTCAGATTCCCTGTCAAGTTGAAAGGGCTGCAAGGGTGGCCCAGCTTCTGCTGGCATCCACAGGCAGGGAGCATTCAGCCTGGAGGCACCAGGCATCTGCCTCCCTCATCTCCATTGCCTCCCAACTTCCCCCAGGAGTTTCCTGCACTGTACCCACTCTATTAATGCCTCTCCTGCCCTGGACCCTCAGTCTTGTAGCCCAGAAGTCAACGTGGCTACTTGCTGGTGTCAAAGGTGCTCATTCTGTGCTGTCAGTTGCAGATGGTTTCGCTCTGGTCACCTGAATCCACAGGCTGAATTACAGAGGGGAAAACAAAAAAGGGGTTTGCAGCTTGCAGCTACTTCTTATTCTCTTCCCTACTTTATGCAACGTTGTCTTTATGGGGGAACAGGATGATGTTAGAAGGCGTTTGTCTCCAGGAAGACTTGGTCACTATTTTTATACAAGAACTTGCCCCATTTTCTCTGCAAGACTCATTTGCAGCATTTTAATCTTTTTCTGGTTGTTTCCGTAAACTGTACCCATCAACAGCCACCCCTGCTCCATCAGTGGGTGACAACCTCCTGATTCTCAGCTCTCCTTTTTGGCACTCTTCCTTTGACAGCCTATCAAGGCTGCAGATTTCACAGCAAAGTTCTGGTGCTGGTTGTCAGAAGATCCAATAGAGCCCTCTCCCAACCACCTACAGCTTTGCAGGCAGAGCTGTATTGGGCCACTAGTCCAGAGACATGGAGGATGCATTAGTGTGTAAGTAGCTCTGAAGAAACAGCTTTTATGAAGGTCTTGCAAGCCCAAGAGAAGCAGGATGTGTTTATAAATAATCTTGCTTATCTCAGCCATGAGCTTCTTTATCCATGGCTGATTGCTGCTGTGCTATAGGTGAATCGTGGAACAGAAAGTAGCAATGCTCATCCTCTGGGAGCAGACAACATCAAATACTCTGAGTACATGTGGCATCTTTTATAAGGGACCTCCACCAGAAACTGTGCTGTTGGAGCATCCTGTCTGAGCCTTTTTCAGCAGCCTGCATGGGCGAGGATGTTCAGCTCTCAGGCAAAGAAAATAGAAGCAGTGTGGGGGAGAAAACAAGCAGATGCTTTGCATCAAAACTGCAGATCTGTTTGATTCAGTTATGGTCCCTCATGCCTGTGCTAACCCACCTTTGAGCATCTCCTCATACACTGCATCCTTCTCTGCAACTATGTGGAAGTGGTGAGGAAAAGCATTCCAGCACAAACCTCCTGGTAGCTGGAACCTGAGGCTATCCATCACAGCCGTGGTCGTTCCACCCTGTGTCGCCTTGATGGATCTGAGACTGCCTTTACCACACTGATCCTTGTCTGTCTCCTTGAACAGGGGCAAAGGCCACACACACAAAGCTATTTCACTGTCTGCATTTGCATTTGTGCTCCAGCCTGGCTCCCGAGCCCTCTCAACATGAATGACAGTTCATGAATGAACCACAGCACAAGCTCTGCTCGCAGGCTTCATCCAGCACTGCTTCTCTCTGCCTTGCTGGGTTACTTCTGCCATGAGATTCACTGAAAAGAGAAGAAATTCTGACTTCTGTTTCTCCATTTCTTGTTTCCCCTCCAGCGGAGGTGGGGCTGGGCCAGCTCCACTGCTCTGCTGCACTCAGCAGCACAGGATACCAGGGAAGGGAATAGAATGCAGACATCTCCCTCCCAGCTCCAGCTGGGTACTGTCAGGCACTGGGCTGGTGGAACATTGCTGGTCCCGGCTCTACCATCCCAAGTGAGGGCGTGGGGCTGCTTTGAGAAGAGGCAAGAGAGCCTCCTGCAACCGTGGGTCATGACTTGGAGAGGCTTTAGAACAGCAAAGGGACCAGGTTGTCCAGGAAGACCCTGTCTCACTCAGTCCAGGTTCAAAGCAAGAAGCCTTTGATGGGCTGAAACCTGTCTTCCCTCTGTGCCTGCAGAGTGAGAACTGGGAAGGGGGAACCCTCGGGTCTTGAGGAATGTTGCATAACTGGAGTCTCTTCCTTACAGAAACCCAAGTACCAGGTGAGGTGGAAGATCATTGAGGCCTGTGAAGGGAATAACTACATCTTTATCGATCCCACTCAACTCCCATACAATGAGAAATGGGAGTTTCCCAGGAATAACCTCCAGTTCGGTAAGAAACCTTGCTCACTGCTTGCCTGGTGGTGTGCAGCTCATCACAGAGCTGAAACGCTCCAAGGCGCAGAGCCAAAGCAACTGGGCAGTAGCCAAAGCTGCATCCGGGCATCGCAGCAACATCCTTAACCAGGTGCTGCTGCCCTCTTCCACACAGGGTGGCAAATATTAGGGTACAACCTCTCTCCATTGCTCTGAGGAAGGTTGAGAGGATTATGTCCTTCCTCTGGTACAGAGCTGGTGAGCCCATGGTTGGACATGGCTTCTTTCCTACCATCTTTGCTCACAGCAGAGTTCCCCTCAGATGTCAACCAGCTCCTGACTAAGCGATGTGTCATCTTGTCTGGGCTCAGCAGGAATCCCCTTCCACAAGACATTCTCCTCAAGGCTCACGCAAGACAACTACTCAAACTTTTTCTATGAAGCATCTCATAAGCACATTTTTTATTCCCTTTGCAGGAAAAACTCTTGGAGCAGGAGCCTTTGGAAAAGTGGTAGAAGCCACTGCTTTTGGGCTGGGCAAAGAAGATTCTGTCCTCAAAGTGGCTGTGAAGATGCTAAAGTGTAAGCCCAGAGCAGTCTGGAAAGGCTGAAATCCCTCCGTATCCTTTGGGCAGGATGCAGTGTGTGCTCACCATGTGTTGGTGCTCTTACTTCTGTTGGATGTTTCTGTGATAAGCACTGGTGTTGGAATCACACTGCTGCCATCCTTGTGGACATGCATGGCCAAAGCCACAGAGGATGCAATTTCCTTCGAGTGTGTCTCCTCCTTTTGTTCTGTATCTGTGGCTACACCTTTTTCTGTCCCCTCCCTTCATGTCTTCCTTGCCCCTTCCTCCCTTCTTCACAGAGCCTTTCCTCTCTGGTCTTGCAGCATCAGCAGACACAGACGAGCAGGAGGCTCTCATGTCTGAGCTGAAGATCATGAGTCACTTGGGACACCATGAGAACATTGTCAACCTGCTGGGAGCATGTACCTATGGAGGTAGGATCCCACATCCCTGCTTCCCACTGCCTGCCCCTCTGAGGCTCTTCCTTCTCCTCATCTCACAACAGAGAGCTGATGACCTTACAGTGTGTTTTGAACATATAACTGTGCAAGGGCCCATTTCCAGACATGCTCATATGCAGTATGGGTTCTGCTGCCTCGCAGGGAAAGCAGGCCCCAGGACAGGCCACAGTAACATCAATTCTTCATTAACCCTTCCTGCCTCTCTCCCAGGCCCAATCCTCGTCATCACTGAGTACTGTCGCTATGGAGATCTGCTGAATTTCCTCCGGAAGAAGGCTGAATCCATCATTATCCAGGATTCTGCACTGGACATCTCTTTAGATAGTACTGCTGATTACAAAAACATTGACTTAGAGAAGAAATACATCCGTAGGTAAGAGAAGAGTTCAGGTGGGTACTTGCTGGGAGAAGTGTCCTAGGGAAAGCCTGAGGCCAAGGCTCTGGGGACTTGCAGAACACCAGGATGCAAAAGCTGCTGGGGTTGTGTATGTTCAGATTTGGTTACGCAATCAGGTTTTTCAGTGTTTGACAGCATTCATTAAATATCCCTGAATAAAGACTTATTTCAGTCCAGTCTGTCCTCCCACAATCCGGAATCAAAGCTTTCTGGCTTCCTGCACTTTTGGGCACATGGGTTTTACAGGACAAGAGGCTGAGCCTTCCCCATCAGTTAAGGGCAGCCCCTTGACAAAAGGGTGGCAGTATTTGGACCCACACACCACGGGGCACCTTGGTCCCCTTTCTGAATTGGCCTCAACACTGACTTTCCCTTCATCCTCAAGCCCCAGGCTAAGCCACTTCCTGCAGGCAGGGAAGTGACCTCTTCTCTCAGTGGATGTGAAGGGCAGGTTACTGCTGGAGGATCGCTAACAGCCTGCCTCCATCTCTCTTGCTTCTGACTCAGTGACAGTGGCTTTTCAAGCCAGGGTTTGGAAATGTATGTTGAAATGAAGCCTGTGTCATCATCATCATCTTCAGCATCATCAGATTCTGCGCAAGCCAGGGGTGAGTTAAAGGTTCACTTCTGAGTTTCCATGATTTCTTTATCCTGGCCCCACCTCATCTGGTTTCTCCTGGGGAGCCAGGGCACAGCACAGCCTTTGGTGCTCACCAGGTTTGCAGCAGCTCTGCAACCTCACTTTGAATTTCAGGGAAAAGCCCAGAGGAAGAAGATGGAAGCAGGGAGGACCTCCGTCCCCTCAACCTCTCTGACCTCCTGCAGTTCTCCAGCCAAGTGGCCCAGGGCATGGCATTCCTAGCGTCAAAGAATGTGAGTGCCAACAGGACAACTGGCCCTGCAGCATCCCAACCACGAAAATCCAGTGCAGGCAGCAGGCATCGTCCATCCTTGTCTGCATGGGAGTTGGTATACTTTTGGATGTGGTGGCCAAGCTCAAGCAAACTGCTGCTGGAAATGGGCCTCTGCTCTGTTTGCTGGGTTCAGACGTGCTGTGCCATGGCGCCTGGTGTCCCCTTTAGAGCCTTTGTCTCCCCTGGGTTACAGGCAGTGTTAAGGATGGGAACCCAGGGCTGTGTGTCCTGCTGGTCTCACCATTTTCTCCCTAGCTTTTGCATGAGGTCAGGAACTTTGATGTGAAGCTTTCTTGCCTTGGGAGCTTCCCCACGGCCTCAGGGACAGGGAACTGAAAGTGGCCGTTGAGCTGCCTGCCAGAGCTGGTGCATTCAGAGTACCAGAGTCGCTGTGTGACTGCTTCAGAGATGAGGACACAGTGTCAACAGCCCCTGCTTCTGAGCCTCCTCCCACGGGGAAGATGATGGCCCCATGAGTGACTACAGCATCAAATGTTGTACTAGCACTGCAGAGCCCGTACTCCTTGTACGTGACACAGTGCCTATCGCAGGGCTTTTCAAGCACTACATGTTCCCTCTGCCTCTGTTAAGTGTTGTTTCAGTGACAGGCCCCAGGCTGTAGGGAATTAGCTGGGACTGCTGGGGGATGTTGCTGGGTCTCAGTTGTGCTCTCTTCTTCCCAGTGCATCCACCGTGACTTAGCAGCCAGGAATGTGCTCATATCAGATGGACGGGTAGCCAAGATCTGTGACTTCGGCCTGGCCCGGGATATCATGAATGACTCGAATTATGTTGTAAAAGGCAATGTAAGTAATTGAAATGGGGACAAGAGAAGGTACAAGGGTAGGGTGCAGCTGGAGCTTGAAGGTGTGGGATAGGGTAAGCTGCCAGCTTGTCCCAGGCTGCAGGACTCTCTGCTCTTCCAGGCCCGTCTGCCCGTGAAGTGGATGGCCCCAGAGAGCATCTTTGACTGCATTTACACAGTGCAGAGCGATGTGTGGTCTTATGGCATCCTTCTCTGGGAGATCTTCTCCCTTGGTAAGAAAGAAATGAGATTACAAACCTCTTGTTTTCCATGGCTGTACCATTGCCTCAGCAAAAGAGTTTCCAAAGAAATGGATCCTGGATGATTTACTGTAACTCAGAACTCCCTGAAAACAAGTAGCAGTGGCTCAGGCGATGTTCCACGCTGCCTCGAGCCACTCTGTAATGCTGGAGTTTTACAGCTGCCTCTGCTTCTGCCACTGTCACAGGTAAAAGTCCATACCCTGGCATGGTGGTGAACAGCAAGTTCTACAGCATGGTGAAGCAGGGATACCAGATGGCCAGGCCTGACTTTGCTCCCTTGGAAGTGTGAGTGGATGTGCTGAAGTCACACTAGGGGTGACAGGGCCACTGGAGCCACTTCCTGGGGGACAGGAAGGTGGCACTGGGACTTTGGGCTGGGAGTATATGCCCTTGAGCTTCAGGTTGGATCCTACTGGCTACTCCGTGTTCCTGTAGGAAAGCAGGACCTGGGGCAGTCAGTTAGGATGCTCTATCCACTACCCCCTGTTTATGGACAGAAAGATGGGAGCAATTATATGTTACATTCCTGACCTTGGTGTGTTTTCTTCCTTTTAAAGTCAGCTAGTTTTGACTCTAGGACTGTAAGACAAGTCTGAGTAGGTTACAGGAAGGTAATGAGTTTAACCTTAAGAATAAAGTACTGAAGGCATAAAGCTCCTTATTGATAGATTAGTTTATCCACTTCCATATGCACCTTTACCTGGAGCACTGCACATGCACTGACCCTGGGTTTTATAGTCAGGGGACTGCTCGGTACTGTGTGCCTGAAATAGAGAGCACGGCACAAGGAAGCAGAGCCTGCAGCACCACAGTGCAGCCACCCTGTCCCTGTCTGGCTCTGCAGGTACACCATCATGCAGGCATGCTGGAGCCTGGAGCCCACAGAGAGACCTACCTTCGACCAGATTGGCTGCTTCATCCAGAAGGAACTGGAGGTGCACAAGGAGCAGGTGAGGACTTTTGAAGAGAATGGGGGAGATGCGCTTCTGCCCTCCATGAACTTAGCTCCTGGACAACTCCCCTGCTGCTGGTCCTTGCCTTTAACCAATGGGAGCAGTTTAGTGCTGGCGCGCAGTGCAGAAAGGCATCCAGATTTGCCTGTGCTCAAGGGTTAAGCCACTCCCCACCATGACCAAAGGAGGCTGAACAAAGAAATACAGCTGCTTTGCAGCAACCTCTATGGGCAGCAATAGGGACAGTGATACTACTGGCAGCACAGCAGCCCTACCCCATCCCATTCCCCCGTATTGGACAAAAGGCACACTCCTTTATCACTAGCCATCCTGCAGCTCCACAAAAGCATGGGCTAGCTATGCCTTGTGGGCACAAAGGGCAGCACTGACTGAGCATCCAGCCCTAGCTGGTCATCCTCTGATGTCCTGCACCACTGAAGGGGCTGAAACACACTTGGGGTGGGGTTTTTGTCTCTTCTTGATTTCAAGGACTACACCAACCTCCCCTCCACCACCGAGGAAGATAGTGGCTGTGATACCTCTGGCTGCTGCGAGGAGTCCTGTGAGCAAGAGGATAGTGGGCAGCCCCTTCTCAAGGGCAACAACTACCAGTTCTGTTAGCTGGCACCATTGCCCCAGAGGGATCCCATCCTCCAGGATCTGCAGAGTGCATGGTGCTGCCCTGCCCTAGGACAAAGACACCTTCAGCTTTGGCTCTCCTTCTTCTTCTGAAGTATGCGTGTTACTGACTCCCTCACTGAAATGACAGAGCTGGAGTGACTCAAAACCAGGACTCAATATGGGGTCCCCGAGCTCTTACCTGAAGCACAGGCTGTGAGGATGGGAACACGCTCCATGTCCACAAGGTAGAGAGGTCCCTGGCACCTGCCTCCCCAACCCCAGTGGGGCTGCGAGTGTTTTGGCTTTGTAGGGTCTTTCAAATACTAGTTGCAGCCAAGTAGGACATTCCCACAACTGAACCCTTGTGTTTTATGAGCACATCTTGAAGCTGGAACTACTTTACACAGCAGAAGCAGTCCTCTTGGTGGCCCTGCTCTCTTCCTTTTGCCAGTCTGACCCTGGATGGCGCAGAGTGAGCATTTAGATATAGGTAAAGCCTCCACTTAGCATTAAATATGCATTAACCTCTACATTTCCTCACCCAATCTACCTCTACATAGCTGATGCTTTGGCAGGGGGTGTTTGGGTGAAGCGAGCCAAGGAGGTAGCCCCAGGGTTATGTGAATCTGGGGATGAAGGGCAGATATTTCTCAGGTATAACACAGACATAACTGGTGCACTTCCATGTCAGCACTGAACACATCCCCAACCCAGGAAAGAACGGCAGCTTAAAGAGATCTGGAAATGATCAACATAACACACATCCTACAAACCTTCTGCATTATTAAACATGTAGCAATCACTGCCTTTGTCCCAAATGCAGATATGCTCTTGTACATATTTTCCTGAGTGTATTTTTAATAGAACAGTTGAGATAGAGAATAGCTCTTCATAAGCTAGGGCCTGACACCCTTAAACTTATTTCTTGTCGAGCTCTTGGTCAGGGCTACTAGTGCCAGTAATGGAAGTAGCTAATGAATCTTCTATACCTTCACCTGGCTCTGTACACCAGGTACAGGCACTGACAAGACTCAGGCAAACTACAGCAAGACACGACTATCACAGGTGGCCTTGGTCATACCTGGACAGCTAGCTTATGGGCCACTTCTGATTATAGTGACCCTGGGTTTAAGCTAACACTGAGTGATTCTTTCCTCCTTACTAAACACAAAGCTATTTTTTTTCTATCTATCTGCAGCATTATAAAAATTGAAATGTTTAGCAAAATGAGTCTCTTCTAGAGCTTTGAAAGAACTGTTCTTCAAGAGGAATGGACTAGAGCACAGGTCTGCAACTCTGCTCCAACTCCTCAGACACACATCTTTCCCAGTACAAGTTCTCAAAACCATTCAATCTTGAGTAATGCAAAAACTTATTAAAACCAAGGTTTTAAAGCACTTGCTCTGAGTGGCCTGTCTGTAATGGAGGGAAAATGTAGTCCCCATGAACAGATGTAATGGGGGAGTAATCTGAATTGTGATGATGGGATATCTGGCAACAGTCACTGCATTTGAGATGAGCACATGGCAGCCACCAAGGGCAGGGGAGAGGCAGAATGGCCCTGGTGAGCAGACTTGGGGTTACTGCAGCAGAACCTCCTATAGCAATTGCTTAGATGCAGCAGGAGCTCCTACCCAGGCTACTAAACACATCCTGAAGAGAAATTACTGTCATGCGCTGCAGACCTCCTCTGAAAGTCACCTCAGGAGCTGCCCTGGGAAATGAAATGCAGAAGAAGAACAAGGGAGTTGACCATCTGCAAAAGAGCTTATAAGACCTATACCTCAGCTCTATTTGGCAGGATAATTTTACCTGACACTGGTGAGGTGGCCCAAGCCATGTCTCAAGCTGCTCCTCACAGAACATCAGGCTCTTCCTCGCCACCCTGGCAGTGCAGAGCAGTCATGATGTATGTGCACACAGTGTTTGTGCCTTTTCCCACTGCAGCTCTCCAGGCCTTGTACACAAAAACCAAGTTACTCCGCCACAATTTCACCCCAAAAATTGGAGATAATTTATTAAATTTTATCACTGACTGAAAAAAGTCACTAATGTCTCTTAATAATAAGTTAATGTTCTTAACAGAAAACCCCCAAGCCATATACTGCATTTGCTCAGACTTAATACGTTTACTTTAACAGTACGGTACTCAATAGGTTCCCCTTCACAGAAGGGAGTTTTCAACCACACCACAAGCCTCTGAATCTTCCCCACTGCTCACTCAGGCAAATAAACTCCTTGGATGGCAACTTCAGCAGTCCAGCATTCCACTTCTCTTCTGTGTGGGTCACAGCACTCATTCACCCACCTTCACCTTTATCACCAGCAACAGCAAAAGGGGCAGCAGAAAATGCATGTAACTTCACAACTGCAGCCCAAGGTGTCCTCCAGCCACGCTGCGGAGGCAGAGGTCTAGCCTGACTTTTCTCAAGGAGCTGATAAAGCAATCTGAGCAGCAGGAGGCTGCTCTAACCCCCACAGCACTGTGTGGACAGGGGCAGGAACAAGATGACACCTAATAGAGCACTAAGACTGCCTGTGCAGATACAGCTCTGCTAGTGTTTCCCCTGAGGGTGGAAGACAGAACCCTGCTTACTCTGCTCCCTGCATTCATTCTTCCTCGTTGGCTCCACAGTAATGTTTTGTGATTCTGTTCTAAGGGCATGACAACAGAAAGGCAAGTCCTTGAACAGGATGAAACTGCTGAAGAAAACTGTTCAGGACAACAGCACAGAAATTGAGTGTCCTCCTTTCCACAGCCACCTCCTCACATCATGCTCATACTACCCACCAACGAGCTTGGCTACCCTGGGGTTCACCCAGTTAATTCTTACTTTAACATACAGAACACTCTCCACTGATTGTATGTTTCAGCTTCTACATTATTAGTGCTTACAGAAGGGACACACAATTCCAGCAACTGTCTGCAGCTGAAGCACTCACAACCCTGGACCCAGGATTGCTGGGAAGACGCAGCTGGTTAAAGCTGCGTGGCTCCTCCTCAACTAAAGACTCCTTGCAGCCAGTGCATGCGAGACCTCTGCAAGATCTCCAAGCAGGAGTCAGTGTCCTAAATTAATCTATGTGGACCATTTTGGAGGAAACCTTTGCTGTCTGCCACTCATGCTGCTCCCACAGTCCCACCCTGCCACCAATATGCATGTCGTGGTTTAGGCCGTAAATCAGCCACACAGCTTGTTCACTCAAAGAAGTCAGCAAGCAAGATTCAGAATTAAAATCCCTGTGTGCTTGATACTCCCCTGCTCCCAGGAAGGCCTCTGCCCTCTCCACTTGCCTGCTGCAGGGAGGGTGATGTTTTGCACAGTGGGTCTATCACACACCTCAGGAGGCAGCTGCAGCCTTCGTCAAGGGGGTGACGAACCCATGCTCACAGCAGCTATCATGACACTATGGAAGCACACAGCTCTTTGGTCATTAACAGCAGTCAAAGCCACCGGCATCACATCTCCAACCTGTAAAAGTAGACCCAAGCCAGACAGCTTGCAGAAGCTAGCTAAGCCCACCCATCCATATGACCAGCGACAGACACCAGCAGGCTCTTTTGTTAACTCAGCAACCTCTATCATTCTCCTGCCTCTCCTCCTCCTCCTCTTCTGTTTCTGTTTTAATCTGGGCCACCCCAAGCCGGTACAGAGCATCGCGAATCACCACCTCCCCAGGCTGGCAGCTCTGCACGACCTCCTGGATCTGCCGGTTGACAATTTCCCTGCTGGTGAGGAAGTCCATGAGGCGGTTGTAGAGGTAATAGTGTGTGGCATTCTCAAAGGTGATGGGCTTTTGGCGGACATTGCTGGTTTTGCTGTCGTTGATAGCAGCAATGATGGCGCTGTATGGCTCCAGCTCCCGGCACAGGGACATGCAGTGGTGCTGAGCCGTTGGGTCTCGGGAGCTGTTCTGCTCCAAACCCATGTGAACAATTCGGCGTGCTGCTGACTTGGTGATTGGGTGCTGCACAGAGTGCTCAGGCACAGTCATGTCCACACTGTAGTGCTGGTCCAGCAGTTCAGGGCAGGACACGTACTGCAAGAGAGACACGTACCAGGTAGAACAAAAAGCAGTTTCTTCACAGCTGAGAAGAACAATACAAAACTAGCACTTGGTAGAACTCCAACCAGCACTGTGACTGAGGACAGAGGGAGGGCCAACTGATTCAGGCTTCTACTAAACACCATAGAGGTGGACCTGTATGCAACCCCCTCACTCATATGCCCTCAGAGATAATCCCAAGGCATTAGCAACCCTCTTCTTCTCCCATTTTTCGTGCAACAGCAGTAGTATGAGAGAAGTGAGTTGTTGTGTCAAAGTGACATACTCCAAGTTTCAGGATTTGAACTGTTCTTCCTATTAAGAAGCACGAACCTAATGTAACACCCCAACCAACAGATAAGACTTTCGACTGTGCTCAGAAGCTGTGAGCTGGCAAAGATGCGAGTCAGGAGACACTGAGCAGGCCAAATTATCTTGAGGCACAACACATGTTACATATACTTTTTTAAAGTTACTTAAATCTCACTTGAAATTTTTCCATATGGGATTGGCACAGCAGAGTGCAAAATGAACACAACTAACCGCTGGAGGATCCATGGGGTCAGAGAAGCAGCCCTGGTTCTTCCCCCACATCTGGGAAGTCAGGCCAGAACAGCAGATGTCTGCACACAGTGCCACTGAAGATGCTGCATCAACAACATACACTGGAGGCCAGTGACGTGAGGAAACCAACAAGTCCACGTGATCCCGGGCATTTTCTCCTCTTACTATGTACTTGGAGCCACACACAACCTGTTAAGAAAAGGATTAACACCAAACAACACACTAAAACTGAAAACTTATGGGAAAAATATAGTCCTAAATATGAAGCTTCCTTTCAGGTATTCCAGAAAATACAGTAACTAGACAGTTACTTTCTCTAAATATATTGTTTCCTCCTCATACACATTCAACTTTATCTTGTTCGATAGGAGGTAATTTTCAGCTACATATCAGGAGCAACATCAAAACCAGGCTTCAGATCACTAGCTGACACTAAAATCCCTCCAGGACTGGCCATACTCTGAGCCCCAAGGCAGTGTGTTTCATTCCAGAGACTCAGAGGCACCTACTCCTTTGCTCCTATTTAACGAGGGAGTTCCACACTGGTAAGTCAGTTAACATTGAATATAGCAAAGCAAGAAAAAACACTGCAACTCCAGCCCTCCTTACCTGATGTGGACACACTTTGTAGATTTTCCCTCCTGTGTGATGAGCAGAGGCTTGTGTGATACTTGTCCCATTCTGTACAAACTCATAGAGAGCCAGGAGGGAGTAGCAGAGCTGGTCCTAGAAAAGACAGGCCCCAGAAAAAGTCCGGATGTGGTTAAAATTAACGGACTCCTCCAGTGGTAGAAGCCTGCAGGCAAGGTCTCCCAAATCCTGATCTGCACTTCATCCAATAACTCCCTAGTCCCACACTCGGTACTGTGAGGATGACAAGCAATTGCATGATGTTGAGCCTGTGACAAGTTAATTACAGGCTTCCTTTCTTCTAGCCCACAAAGGTTCAATTTATTTCACCATGTGTAAATTATCCTATAATGTGTAGGCACTCACTTCTAACCCACCCCTGCCCTCAGTGCAGTCAGATGAGAAGTTAATTAACCAGGATGGCAAGTGTGAATGAGGGAAAGAGTGAAGAACAGCTCCACTCCTGTGGAGTGTGTGGGCAAACAAGCCATTACCTTTGTATCTGAAGTTTCCCAGGGGATGCTGCACTGTGTCAGAAAGCTCTGCAGCTCTTCTTCACTGTAAGAGTTTAACAGCTCAAGCCTGAGGATTTCTTCCTGAAGGAGCCTCACCAAGGCGCTCCCATTACCTGCAAAGGCAGGAAACAAGTCTCAGCGTTCATTCTCAGGAAGCAAAATCACCCAAATAATTTATTCCAAAGACTACAGAAACAGAGACTGCACAACCAACTGCCAGCAAGAGAAACCCATGAATAGCTCAAAGCATGTCACAGCCCACACTTCTCTCGAACTCCCTGCTAATGAGGTCAGCAGACTGAGCTCAGCAGAGCTGCAGACTTCAGGAGCACTTCTCTAGCCTGTCATTTGTAATCTTTAAATTACTGCTGGACTGACATGAGGTTAAACAAGTGACTGGAGGGTGCAGAGAAATGTGACTGCAGCCTTCAGACTGAGCAGCTCCATGTTTACCCTTCACATCTCCCTGGTTCCTTCTCTGGAGCTCCACTTGCAGGAAAACCCACGTAACTCTTCTGCAGCTCTAAACCAGCTGCAGCCCTATCTGCAAAGCCAACTCACACACTTGTTAAGCTTGCAAAGCCAGCTTTCCTTCTTATACCTAATGCCTAAACTGTTAAGGAAACTGGGTGCTAACTAAATTTAGCTCTCATACATCTGAGCTTATTCATCTAATGGTTCTTGTTACATGTGGTCAATATTGACAACACTGAACAGGACTAGCACACCCACCTCCTAGACTCTTTTTGAAGTTCTGTAAAAACTTATTCACCCTTTACTGAAATCATGACATTGAGCTGCACTGCCTGCAGCTTTCACAGTCCAACTATCAGTCTACACAAGAAACAAACACTGACTGGTATTCAGTTTGTGCATGCATCCCTCAGCAACCAGATTGTGTATCATTTGGGGTGCAGTCCCAGATGCATCAGAGCACACCAATGTATTCAAGCTTCCCTGGGCAGGCCAAAGCTCAAGCTTATTTACCCCAGCATTCGTGCCTTCTCTCAGTGGACATAATCGGAGTCATCAATTCTCAACTCTAAAGATCACCAAAAGTCACCATCACATAAAGCACTCCCTTAATAAGCACAAACTCAGCAGTTACCTGGCACTGGCTGTGCATCCAGGTTCTTGTCCTTCTCAGTATTGATCACCACCGCTCCTCTCATCAGTGGAGGGAAGAAAGGAGCAACAATAGAAGCATCAAACTTTGTGATGGGGATGCTAGAAGGAAAAGCCACCTGCTCAATCACCTCTGTCTCCATTGTGGACCAGAAGTCTTCTACATTCACTTCACCTGATGGCAGGAATTCTGGCCAAGTAAACTAGAAACAGCAAGAAACACACTGATCAAATACAAACAGCCTTAGCTCAGCTGACAGTTCTGAGTGAGAAACCTCACTCACGGCATAAGGACTTCCCAGAGAGTTCTCAGGCCAAATACAACATGATGACTTCAGACTCCTAGAGCTCCCCACCACCACTTTTCTTTGGGTGACAGTCATCAAAGCCAAACACGCTGCACAGGACAAGTGGGGCTTTTCTCCCCACTAGAGAGAACACCACCTCAAGAAAACTCCTGTTGGAGAAAAAAAAACAAATGCTTTCATGTCACAGGAAGAAGGCCAAGCTCAGCTTTCATCCAAGGTCCCTAATCTGAGAGGCTACTGGACAAAAGCTGTGGTCCAGAGACAGATGTATGTTTTCCCCAAACCATACATCAACGCCTCTAAGAGGAAGTGCAGGCAACACCACTCCAGCCACATCCTCTTACCAGGCATCAGCAAAAAACTGCTCACAAATGTCTCATCTAATTACTGTATGTCAGAGAGACTAGAGTCAGCAAAAATCATTATGATCTGCTTTGAACACAAACAGGATCTGAAGGTTGTGAGAAGCCCACCTCTATGTTTTTCAGTGCCAGAACATTTTCCACATTCCTCTGGGCTATTTCCACCTTGGGGGTTATGCCACAGATTCCACAGATCATATCATTGTAATCCCGGACAGTCAGGCATTCAAAGGCCCAGTAGCCATTGCACAGCAGTTCCTGGAGCTGAACCTGCTCATCAGGGCTCAGGCTTTTTTCTGAAAAGAGAACATGCCACTATTAGAGTTTGCAATTCCTAAAGTCAGTGGAGGGGTGCTAGAGCTCTCCCATGCAAGTTAAAACCAAAGCTGTTTTCCAGAGAGCTGTTACAAAGAACTGGTCATCAAGACATTGTTTGGTTTAGGAAGTGATTTAACAGAAACATACCCCACCAGAATTTGCCTTTTTGTAACCTAACAATCATCAGGAGGTCAGTTTGGTTTGTTACAGTAAAAAAAGAAAAAACCCAAGAAGGAAAACCCACCAGTCTGCTCCTGAACAGAGTCTAGGATATTGCCAACAGCCACTCTGGGATCCTCTCCAAGTTTAATGTGGTTTCGTATTGCAAACAGAAGATCCAAGCTCACTAACAACTTGTTACCCACATTGAAAAGGCCTGCAGTTAAAACACAAAACACTTATTGTCTGTAGGGTTCCAGATCTTCCTCACAAAGAAATATGTTCCTTGCTGATATGCAACATGCAAGTACGGTTCAGAAGAGAACGGAATCGCATGGATAGTGCTTCTGGGACTGTTTCCTCTGCAGATCAGCTCATCTCAGACTTCATGAATTTAAATTTAAATGCTTTTAAATTTAAAAAGCTACAAGAAAAAGCAGCCAACCCATCTCTTCAGCTCCACACTGCATTGCAGGAGGCCCACACTGACTGCCACTCGAGCCTCATCAGTCAACACTGAGAAAACAGCTCTCTGCAGAGATGGTTTTGACTCATCTCAGGGGTTGTCTTGCAGAACACAACATTTACCACTCACACAGTGAAGGAAGGCACAGTCTTCCTCAAAGCATTCATATGTGCTTTCCCTCAGAAATACAGATTTACTTGCAGAAGAATAGTGCAAGTCAAAAATAATTCAAGCTGAATACAGTGGGAAAGGGAAAATGCTTTTCTGTAAGTTGGCATGCTGACATTTTTCCTACCTGCGTAAATATCAGTGAAGCTATGGAGAGCCAGACACTGCAGGTTCAAGCACACTTTGACCTGAGCTGTAACCACCTGTAATCTATTTGCTGTTAGCAGCCAGCACTCCTGAGGACCAGCAAGGGAACTGTAAGAGACAAAAGGCAACTCAAAGTCAAGCCAACAGAGGTTTTAGTCAAGTCCTGCAGTAACTTTGGATGTTCTAGAGGAGACGAGTTCATTAGTATGTCAGTTTAAGCCAGTTCACATCATTTCACACCAGAAAAAGAAATAATTACATTTTAAAATGATCCCCCTGGCAGAGTCAGGTCACTGCTCACATTCCTTTAACAGCACTAAAACATCTCTCCAGCTCCATACATCAGGCACATAGTACTGGAGAGATGGAGAAAATCTACATCCCCAGCTTCCCTGGAAGAAGTGTCAGCCCTATTGCTGTGGTACAAGTGGTGGTTAATAACACATTCTCCCTGCCAGCCTGTCCCCGCACAGACATTCAGTAATGCTGCTCCTCTGCAGTACAGCTGCTGAGGAGGAAGCTCAGACAGAAAAATGCCAGTTCTGCCCTAATGCCAGAAATACAGTGGAGAAACCAGGAATTAAATTGAAAGCTAGCTCCCTCCCGCTGGCAGGGGTTTAATTAGGAGCTACAGACACATGCGAGAGTCCCACAGGCAGAGCACTGCAAAGCAGCCCAGCATGGAAGCGAGGATTTCCAAAGCACAGGTTAGTACGTCACAAGGAGAGGGATAAGGGGCAGGATAACACTATTCTGCAAAAATTACTGAGTATAAAAAGTACCTCTACAGGGAAAAAAAAAAATCTCAGTTAGTATTAACCTGACCAAAGGTATCAAGAAAATCTTTGTCGTTGAAGAAAGAAACCCAACAGTAAACTACCCAACATTTTGCTGTGGGAAACATTTCAGCTCATGCTTTTGACAACAAAAGGATGTTTGGCAAACTCAGTTAAGGAGATATCCTACAGGCTTTCACAGAAACCTAGTTAAGGTAATCCAGCCTACATACTGGTAGCTTCTGAAAGTATTTCAGGTTTCAATTTGGATATCTGTTCAAAAATGATTCACTCAAGCCCATGCTAAGCCATGAAAAGAACAAAAACAACATAAGCAGAAAGATCCACACAGGAAATTTTCAGATCAGGAAGAGAGAGAAAAGGGAAATCACATAATGCACATCCCACAAGTTTGCCTCTGTCAGCCTCAAAACATCAGAGTGGAAAACAAAAAAGGGATGACTAACAAAAAGACTCTGTTACAAGATAGAAAAAAAACAGATCTAGACTTAGAAGTCACTCTTTGATCAAGCTGTCCTGTTGTACAGAAATGGCAACTATGACAAACTACACTGCACAGGAGAAACAGTTTATCCCTACCAGCTAAACCCTTTCCACACACATTCTACCTTAGTGCCACTTACACCCACTTCAGTACCAGGGCTAAAGCAAATACTATTTCAGGCACACTTTAACAGAGTATCAGCACAAGGTTGAAAGAGTCACAATCTAAAACAGAATCTTACTTCTGTCCCCCTTTGAACAATGGGCTGTTACAGAGGAGGCACTGCGCAGACGGAGACTCATAGTAGTTCGACCAGGAGGTCTGTTCTATGGTGACTGTCTCCTCACTCACGTTGGACAGGATGAGCCGTGAGCTGTTGAGTTCCTGGATGAGTGTGAAGACCTCGGACAGCTCTGATTCATTCTCTGGGATCTGCATTACCTTGCGCAGCAACTGCAATGTGGACTGACGCTGGATCTCTTTCTGGGAGGGGGTTAAGGGTTCACTGGTGTTCAGCACATCAGACTGAACTGGACTCACCTCCTAAAAAGCAAGTGAAACATATTCAACTAGGCAGGCATGGGAGGAAATGTTAAGAAGCCCAAAGAAGTCAAAAAAGGTAGGAGAAACACAGTAATCTTTGTACCCAGCAGACTCGACTTGACTTAATTACAGAGCTCAGCCTTTCAGGAACTCCTGTAATACTGCTAAGACCATCAGATTTGTCATTAAACTGGAGCATTCGGATTGAGGATCAAGAGGGCGAGGACAACCGTGTGACAGGAATGCTAAACACATCCAGAACCAGAAAATAAGAAAACAAACTAAATGAGGAAGAGAGGAGGCACATGCCTCTCAAAATGCAAGCTGAGCTAAGGGCACTGCTGTTCCTGACCCAGCTGCTTACACTTGAGTTTCGCACAGGCCATTTCAGTTTGTTTTCTTCAAAAACATTACACAGTTATGTTCTTGAAAATAAAAAAGACAAGTGGAAGAGTCATATTACCACAGAGACTAAAATGCACCCTATGTGCTGAGTGGGCATTTCAGCTAAGAACAGGACACCTCCTTTCTTTCCTCTTCTTTTTTTTTTAGCTATTCTATATGAGAAAAGCCAAGCTCTGAAACTTCGAACGCAAAAAATCCCCAAACCAACCAACCCCAGAATTATGATTTACAACCATGTAGAACAGCAGGCAGCTGAAAACCACCTTTCTACAACAGGAAACAAATACTACACCCTGAAATAAATTCAGGCTGGAAGTGAAGTTGCACTACAAGCCCTTAAAAATAGGAAGCTCTAATAGAAGATGTACTAACTTAACTGACATTAGCCACAAACTGGTCACAAACAGAGCATACTTGGGAGTTTCTTGATGAAGTCTGAAGTTCAGCAAAGCTGACATAACAAATGTGACCATAGGAGTGATTTCCCCAGCACGTATCTACATGATATAAGCATTTTTAAGGTACGGAGACATCCAGTGGTAGAACTGAGTGCTCTCAGGCTCATCATCAGCCTGAAACACCAATACTGCAGGAGTTGGACAGTAACATCATGAGTGTTTTCAATAGGACATTACTGTTACAAAAGCTTACCATAATGAAAAAACAATAACATGTTCCCATGGGCACTAGCAAACTAAGGTACTTCCCCATCCACCCCACAACAGCCTTTTGAGAATACAAATTATTCTGAACCTTACCAGGGATTTTGCTGTTTTCTCAGCTCTGTCTTTGGCAAGATTGTATCCACAGCTTGGACAGATGCGTGGCTTGTGCCTGTTTGTATACACGTAACTACAAGAGGGGTTCTTGCATTTCCCTCTGCCTCGTGATGTTGCCAATCCCAAATCCTGAATGACACAAAAAAAGTATTTACTGAGCTTGGCTTTTAGACATCTTACACTTTTAACAGTTGGACTTGATGATCTCAAAGGTCCTTTCCAACCTACACATTTTTGTGATTCTACGCCAACAAGGTTCTAGAAAAGCCTGCTACAATATCATGCTTTTCCCTCACTTTACAATGCCCCGTTTAAAGGTCAAACAGGCCCTGTCACATTGCAGAGAACACTTTTAACTGGCACTCAAACATTTTGGGGCTAGTTTCAGAGACCACAAACACTCACACATTGAATTCATCCAGAAAGAACTGATCCCCCCTGCTGAACTCAAGGAGGGGTGGGGATTACACTAGAACATGAAGGAAAATCTAGTACTTAACAAGATTTAGCAGCATGCAGTCACCCTGGATTAGGTCAACAGATGATACACAAAGTACAAATTGTCTCACATTAAATAGGAGATACATTTCTGCAAGTCAGTAAGGGAAAGTCACAGAACAGTCTATCCCAGAGATGACACTCCCTGCAGCACAAGTCAGACCATCTGAAAAACGCTCACCAAAGTTACAGTGCAGCTGTACTTGTAGGAAGGGAATATGTCTGGCTTGACCTCCACCACTTTAACATGAGATGCCCTGCTGGTCAAAGCACTGCGGAGCTAGAGATTGAAAGCAGAAAGAAAACAAACACCCATGAGATAACCTACTTCTGAATACACACATCCTGTAAGCAATACCCATTAGCATTTTTCCCTTCCCAGTAAGTCAATTAATGTTCATTTAATATCAGAGGACTACAACACACTGGTTTGCATACTAAGGCATTACAATTCGCACAGAAGTATTCCAGCATCTTGGCATACTCTATCATATTTCACAGGTGAAAGACTCTACACTCAGTACTGCATGTCAGATTATCAAAGCACTAGCAGATCCTCAAAACATTTTCTGGAAGTAACTGAGAGTTTCTCAATGCAGCCAACAGAAGGAGTGTCCAACAGCATTTCTCAGTTCAGTTCTACACTCAGCCATCTCACATTCATGCTGCTTTAGAGCTGTATCATGAAAGCTGTCAGTCATAGATCTTATCACAAGACTGCTACATTTTTATATTCTATTTCTCATCACTCAGGTCATATATCTGTGAAAGGAAAACTAACAAAACACACAGAAACAAACAGGAAAATAATATGCACTTGTAGAACAAACTACAGGTACCTTTCGCTCCTCGGCACTTGGTGGCTGCAGAATTGACTGGCCCAATTGTTTCAGTGTACTGGGCTTCAAGCCTGATGTTCTCACAGGGGAATGCTTGTCTTGAAAGAGAAAAGGGATGCAGCAGGTTAGATATGAGAAAACAGGATCTGTTTCATTCAACATCTTTGCTAAATGCCATCATAGTCATGTGAGATTTTTTCCTCTGAACTTGGAATGACCCAAGCAGGTGTTTCATGGCCCATTTACTACACACTCAGGGAGTTTTTTTCCTCCAGCAAAGGTCACTATCTCCCTTCAGACCTATCTTATTTTGTGAGAGAGAGCCCTTCAATGCGGTGAAGATAGACAATAGCTCCCAAAGCATTCCCAAGAATGCAGCTCTTACCAGCATTCCCAAAAGCCTGTCTGTTGCTCGGCTGCTCAGTGCTGGCTTCTCTCCCCAAGCTGGCTGGTGCAGGCAGAATGGCCCGCATGGGTCTTGCTGCAGCCAGCAAGGAGGGCTTCGGTCTTGGTTTACTCTTTACTTCTTGTCCTTTGTGTGTAGGAGTTGGGGGATCAATTCTGAAAGAGGAGAGCTACAATTGGTAAGAAATTCCATCTATTCCCCCTCAACCTCAATTTTCTTCTTTCCTGAGCTGTGCTTTATTAGCACAATAATCACAGCTATTGTGAAAGGAGAAGCAGCACCAAGGATACATCTGCCCTGTGACCACAATTTGTCACTTAAAAAATATTAGCCCTGATAAACAAAATCACAAAGGAACAATCCAGAACTAGGAAAACAGACAGCAAACAGAACAGTCTTACAGGAAATGCTGCCAATGGCTTTCAACTTCTTGAGTTAGTCCCATCAGTACACAAAAGACAACATATGCTCCCGCAGGATGGAAAACTGACTCACCCCACTGGCTTTTTTGCAGAGGCATTTGGACTTGGCACCTCAGAAGATAGTGGCATCCCTATCCCTACACTATCTTTCTCTGCCTGCTCTGTAGAAGACTCTCCTTGCCGCTGACTCTCTTGACTCAGCATCGCTCCAGTAGCGCCCCGTCCATCTTCAGCAAGCACACTGCTTGCAAGAACATGAGCCTCAGAGACGATCACTTCCTCCCACTCCATCTCCTGCATTTGCCCTCCAACAGGCACAGCATTCAGCAGCTGGCTGACAGCTTCAGAGCTTTCCAGGGCAGACTTGGAGGTACTTTCACTCACAGCCACTGGCTCTGTGCATACTGACTGCTGACCTCTTTTAGCTGCTGGAGTTTTCAGTGAAGTGCCTGAATTCGCCTCAGATTTGCTTTTTGGTTGCTTTTCCTGGAAATAAAGAGACAGTTATATTTCAGAGCTCCACACTTTAATAGATAAGTTCCCTTCACATATGCCAGATTTGTTATGGCTTATTTAATGCTGGATCAAACCAACAGAATCCTAAGCATTTAAGCAGCAAGTTGTACAAGACGAGAAAGACATCATCTCCTACAAAAGCAAGCCCCTGTTAACATTTCGCCTAGCCTCCTGGCCCTCCATCCATTATTTTTAGACACTTTACTGTGAAGTATCAGTTTTTCTTAAACTCCCTCAAATACCACCATTAGCACTAACATCACAAACTCACCCACCACCCTCTGTAACAAGGGCCCACCTCCTACGCTCCCCTTTCAAATCTTCAGCACTCTGATGCTGTCTGTCCTTTCACGCTATTGAGAAACCAGAGGGAGTTAGACAGAGAACTCCCATCTTCCTGTCTTTGATATGTGCATTCAGAAAACTATATATTTGAGCAAGTCAGGAAACAGAATTACTTTAGGAAGGTTTTCTGGCTTTAAGGAAAATGTTACCTTCAAGGCTAAGACTACAGACCCCATGTATTGGGGACAACAAAGGTCTGATGTAACACTGAACTGGTATGCAAAAAGACATCAGAAATGGAACCACGAGCTTCTGGCATGATAGACACATTAATTCTAAGCTCTCTGCGGAGCTCATACTCAGAAGGATAATCCAGGTGCATAAGAACAGACCATCAATCTTAGAATGGTTTGTTTGGAAAGGACCTTAAAGATCACCTAGTTCTACCACCTTCCACTAGACCAGACTACCCAAAGCCCCAGTCCAATCTGGCCTTGACATCTTATAACCTATGCTCTTTCCTAAGGAACAGAATGGTATGTACATATTTAGTTTCAGTTCTACTGACGTTATTGCCAGTTAAAAAATTTGCTGGTGCATGTTTTTCCCAGGCATGATACCATAGGAAAAAAGTTGAGCTGTTTATGCAAATGTGTTCCCAGAAGAGTAGAATGAAACTGAAAGCAGGAAAACTCCTCTTAAAGTTTTCAGCTCTAATCAATGCAGGATTTAACAGGAGCAGGCATGCCACATTTAGCCAGAAACATGTTTTTGCCGTGAGTCATCTACTTCAGCAGGTTTATAGAACAAATGCTAAGACACCATCGTCACTATTTGTGCCCTACCACGCAGGAAGTCCAGCTATCAGATCAGACACTACAGAGTTTATAAGCTGCCTACAAGTTCTTGCCCCTAAATGTTTAATGGATCTGGAAACGAAACAAAGCTTCAGAACTAATCCACAAAAAGCCACTGACTATCAATGCAAAATGTCACACCGACTATCCTCGAACTTGTACTTGAGTAGCCTTTTTCAGACAGAGATTTAAGGAAGAACACACATCTATTCAGAGCTGACCAGTTACCATGACATTGCCAAAGTTTCAGGAGCAAGTGGATTTTGCTGTATACAGCTAGTAGAGATGCCAATAGCTTGGGCAGAGTAGGTACCATGCGGAGGAACACTTTTCCACTCAAACTTCACAACTCCACCAACACCTGGTGATTTCCTTCCAGCCAAAGGTCAGAACCATCATGAATGATCAGACACGTGGCTATGAGTCAACAATATCCAAAGGCACTTCAGCTACCACTAGATAAACTTTATTAGCTAGCTCCCAAAGGATCATATACCTACTACAGTTGAGAACTGTCCCTCCTTTCTGTTGAAAAAATGTTGAAAGACCACAGAAAACCTCAATTTGTAGAAGAATTTAAATATAGATAAATTACAAAAAAATAAATGGCTTAGCCAAGTTCCTGAGCTTAGCTAGGGCTGCAGCAGGAAGAACAGGCAATGCCTTCCAGTCACAGGAACTACGGAACACAAGGACAGGGATTGCTTCTGGCATTATCTGACTTCCTGTGCTAGATCTACACATCTAGAAATATGAGACATTCACAAAGACAGCACTTTTTGTCTAAAAACCAGGGAAAGAAAGGCAAATTTACCTTTGGGATCCATTTCCCTCCCAGGAAGTTCCCACATAATGGGCATTTTGGTGGCTTATGCCTGGTGACATAAGTGAAGGAACAGCCAGGATTGCTGCAATTTCCATGTCCCCTTCGAGTATAGGTGGTTGTCTGAAATGAGAGTTGACAAGAATTTCTCTATAGAGCTGAATAAAACCACAGAACTGAGCTCATTGCTCCCTTTTTCCTCGTAAGCACTTTACAAAGTGTTATTCAGCAAATCACCAGCACTCCACTATTATTCCTCTCACTGATCAACCACCACACAGCTGGATCAGAGTGAGTCAGCACCGTAACTACTTTGAGTGTAAATGCTCAGTCTGTACAAGTCTTCATTATTACCAGAATTAAGTTCAAATTGCGGAGCAGAGATGAGCAGTGCATAACTGACTATAAGGAGATGCTAACCTTGTATTTACAGTGATGTAACAGTTCGGAGTAAATCATAGTAAGAGAGTAAGAAAATGATCAAACAGCAGTCCACAGCAAGGCAAGATGGGATTAACAGACTCATGCCAATGGAGCAACAAGACATGAAGCCAAGCACTCATGATGTACAGGCAGTTTTCATTAGTGATTTACTGTTGGACACAGTGGTCAAGCACCTCCCTGGTGCTTTAGTGTAACTTGCTGTGAACTACTGTAACACCAGCAGCACCACCATGCACTATTTATAAAGCCAGCTAAAGCAGAACCAGTCATCTCTGGCAGGACAACTGTATCAACACATTTGAGTTTCTGTCAGCACAACACTTGATTTTGTGAACTCAACACTCCCGAGGCATCTGCTGTGCCATAGGTCCCTAACTAGGAATGGGGTTTCTTGAGAAATGCAAGCACTGCTGTCAAAGAAACGAGACAATTTAAGCCAAGTACTTCTCAGGAACCAACACCCGAGGTACTTCTAGTCTCCCCAAGACACCTGGAAGAATATGACACTATGTGCCACTACAAGTATCTGCAGTTTTCCACCAGCTGGAAGTACAGAGTGCCTGGAAAACAGGATTTGAGGCTAGCTTATACAACCCAAGGAGCTCAGTGCTGACTGTACAATGAATTTCTACAATGACTACAGAAACACAGGCGGCTGCAGTGGATAGATTGAAGAGAAATAATGGTATTCTTCCTAATACAACAGGCCACAAAACCTTTTACATAAGTTCTCAAAACCTTAAGTGACTGCTCCTCTCCTGTCACATGGCCAAAGCAACAGCCACCCATGAGACTGCAGAGCTCATGTTTTCCTGTCAAAAGAGTAGATTCTTCCCCTTAAAGGGATGGACATTGGCATTTTATGAAGACAAATACACATCCAAGTGGAGGAGACAGATGGCTACACAGACCCTGGAAAGGGCAACACAAAGTGCTATTGGCCAATGTGTTGCAATAGCATTATCCACTGTTTCCAGGAGCTCCTTGAGGAAGAAGGCAGCAGAAAGAGGCCCTATAAGACATTTCAGAAATTCAGAGACCCTCATTAGCACACAAAATGCGTAAAACCAGGGACAAGATATAAACTGACACAATGGCTCCAAACCAAACCATGATCAAACCCTTCCTACTCTAGTTACAACAAACCTATAGTGACATACCCATACCTTAAAATACCACACAAGGCTCTGAATCTCTTACCAATTTAATTGATGCTGGGCTCTCCACAACAGAATGAGCTGGCAGAGGTAACATAATGAACTGTGTAGCTGGTGTGGAGGAGCTGCTCTCTTCAGTATCCTAAAACGAAGTCAAAGGCAAAATAAATGCAGAAAACAAGCGACATGGTGATCTGTGTCCCACCCTCTCATGAACACTACCATTGAACATGTGCCTTAAGAACTGATGAGAACAGAAAGCAGGAAATAAGAGTGATCATTTCAAAAGCAGCGGCCTTAGCAGGTCCATTCCAGAAATTACTGAATGCTTCACAGACTGAAATTGAAACCAGCAAATCCAATTCTTACCAAAATAAAGGTTTCTATAACCTATCTCTAAAAACTCAACTTAAAATTACTTCCTTCTACCTCTCTGCAACCAAAATACAGCTATCAGGAGCAGAGGTAACACCTTTTCCTCCCTAAAAATCTTGTAGTTCAACTGCAGAACCCACCCCAAGTATTTTCATAAGGAAAAAATAAAAAACCTCAAGCAGCCATCTTAAGACAGAAATTATATCAGCACATGGCAGAGTCAATTTGCAAGCAGAGACTCTAATCACAGTTACAAAAGGTGCTGTTTCCTTCCCCACTGAGCTTAAGCCTCTTGCAGCTACCAAAAATCTGAAGAAAAATGTGTTAAGCAGCATTTGGAGCATTTCAGGAGAGAGTCTGGCAAGAGTCTGAGCCTCACTATTAAAACTTACCCTCCCAGTCACCACAGTCACCACAGACACACCATCTGACACCTGAGGACGGGCCACAGCAATGCTCCCACTGGACATGTCTGTGGAGTTGCTAACTAGAGTCTCCTCAATAACTACCCGAGCTGCCTGATACGGCTGCCCTTCTATTTCCAAAGAAGCCTCATCCAAGAGGATATCTCCAGCCACTTTCTCCGTCACGGGCCCAACATAATGAGAGAGAATCTCTGATGCAACTGCTTCTTCCACAGCATCTGGCTGGGTGAAGGAAGCAGCATCTTCTGCCAGCCCTTCGATGGCAATACACTGCTCAGAAATGCCCACATGGCTTGAGTCCACAGAAAGGATGTTCTGCACAGCATCAGGGGGGACACTGGTGATGTTTGTGGAAGCCCTTAAGCCTTCGGACGCTGCCTGACCCTGTGTGACGCACAGCTCCAGAGACTGCCTGCTCCTCTCTTCATGAAGAGTGGTTTTCGGAATAATGATATAATCTGAGCGAGGAAGAATCTTACGGAAACCTGGAATGTCTGGAACTACTGCAGCTAGAGTGGATACCTTGGAATTCTGTTGGCAAAAACAGATACAGAATAAATAAATAAAAGAAAGGGAAGAGATTCAGGTCTTAATCCTGCTGTTTTAGAGGCTGAAGTTTAAATTGTTTCATGAAGTAGACTGCTGAGAATTTCCCCCTTGACAGAGCCTGCAGAATCCCTCTCAGCCCTGGTTTTACCATCCACTTTACCACCAGGCACCCTGATGACACAACAGAAAAATAACTATCCCCATCAGCAGGTATTAGACACATCTTGTCATGAATTTCAAAACATTATCCCTTACTGAACAGAAAGTGAAAGCAAGGCACAGGGGCCTCACACACTGCTTCTTTACAGGCTCTCCTAAGCAGGAATACAAACTGGAGTTTGCAGTTAAATGAGCCTCCAACACACAGCACTGCGTGAGCAGTTAAGTGCTTCTCTTTATGCAGCAAAGAGCTGCCAGGAAGCAGACTTACCGGGTCTAACCCCTCTTTCTCTAACTTGGCTTTCTCCAAGTAATAGCTTTTTTCAGCCACACTGAGCAACCTCCAGCTCTCACTGATCTTTTTGTTGATTTCAGATTGAGGGAGGTGGGGGAGCTCTTGCTGTACTTTCAAGTAAATATCGTAATAGTACAGGAGATAAGCAGATCTGAAATGAAATCAGACACCACAATGTTAGGGGCATTCTGCATAAATTCTTCTGGCAAAAGAAATCTACTAGTTTTATATTTGTCTCAAGCTCAAATGACAAGTGTGTTACATTCAACTGTACCCGTAAATGTGGTTTTTAACCAAATGAAAACTAAGATTCTGGGGAGAACCTCTTAAGTAAGGAGAAAGAGGCTAAGGCAAATTATTCTGGGGTAGACAAACTTTACATCAAGCAATGGTAGCACCTCTAAAGATAATATCAGAGTGGGCTCAAAGTGTCAAACTAATGTTTTCTATGCGACGTTTTACAGTATACCACAAAGTTCATTCTCATGAGAAACTGCTTCCATAGCACACAGGAACTGAATGAAGATACAAAGAACTTACCTAGGCTTTTTGGCTTTTTCTCCATGCTCACCAGTGCTTTTGTATTTCTTTTTCTTCTTAGATGGCACTGGTGATGATGCATAAGTGTAAGTGCCCTCTATTTCCTCCATTACCACAGTTACTTCAGTGCCATCATAGGGAGCCTCCATTGCTAAAAACATGTATTTTATGTTAGGCACTTGCCAAGTTATACCAAATTTCTCGCAACAAAGACCACTCTTGATCATCTTCGCAAACTGCCAGCACCAACAGCATATGAGTTTGGCTGTTACTAACTAAGGTAAGTACATGTTAGCTATTATCAATTTTTAGAAGAAAATACTTTTATTACTACAACCTCAACCGCACCAGTTCAATGCAGGTACACTGCATCTGTACTTCAAAGCTGCAACTCCCCAGGAACCTCACGGTTAAGTCTGGCAATCCAGAAAGAGCCTCACACCCAGGAAGCAGGTGTCCAGCTACAAGGTACCACAGCTATGCTCCCAAAAGCGAGGCCAGAGCCTGGATAAGCACGGAAGCCTCTCAAGCCACCAGATCTCTAAGGCTTCTCACTTCACACCGATAACAGCCACAGCCTCCGGGGCGCTGGGCGGCAGAGAGGACACGAGAACCCTCAGGAGGTAAAGGGCAACGCTACCCGGGCTCAAGCGCAGCCCACGCCTGACCCGACCTCGGCCCCACGCGGTCTCTAATCCCGGGCAAGCTCATTAAACCCAAGTCCTACCTCCCGCACGGTGCCCTCCGAGCCCTGGTGAACTTCTCTCCCACGCGCCCCCCCCGAGGAAAAGCCCCAGCGCCTCGGCCACTCACCGGGCAGCACCGGGGACGCGCGGAGGGACAGGCAGCGAGCTGCGGTCACATCCCAGCCGGGGCGCGGCGGCGCGGGGGAGGCAGCGCCGGAGCTACGAGCCAGCCGCATGGAGCGGGGCGCTGGCACGGGCTGTGCGGGGCGGCACACACCGGCATGCCGCGCCGGGGCAGGCTGGGCCCGGAGCGCCGGGACAGCGCCAGCGCCGGGACAGCGCCAGCGCCGGCACCCCCACCGGAAGGGCCGACGGCAACATCCGGGCGCGCCGTGACGGCAGCGGAGGGCGGGGCGGGGCAGCGGCCCCAGGCGTTGTGGCGGGAAGGAGTGTGAGGCGGGGACGGGTGGATCCCGCCTGGGTCCCGCCTGGGTCCCGCCTGTCCTCATGGCGTCGGCAGGCCCCCGCGGCACAGTTGCAGCGCAGTTAGCAGAGCTCTCTCTGCTCGAAGTACCGCCGTGTGCTTGCGGTCTCCAGTGGTGCTGGCCAGGCTTTTGGTGTGGCTTACCACAGCCTGTCTACCTGGTGATCCCTGAGCAGCGGGTACAGGCCTGCTTCTTCCCCTCATGAGGGAGGAGGTGAGGCTCTGCTCCTTTGGCAGTGCAGCCAGCCCTGCTTCCCGTTCTCCTGCTTCCCGATGAGGCAGATGAAGTGGCAGCGTGGGGTTCAGATGTGAGAAAGCTCAGTGCCACTTGGCTGAGGTGGTGGGTGTTCCACGGACAGCTGGGTGTACATCCAGCGCCATGCCACCACAGTGGCACGAGAGCCAACAGATCCTCCTTCCAGGAAATGACAGCTGCTTCCAGTATTCTTGGGGTCATTGCATCCCAGCATTTCTTAATCAACATTAACTGTTAGTTTTGGGGAATAGAAGTTCCCAAACACAACAAAGTAATTGTTTTCTCTGTTTCTGTGAACACTAAAGTACAGTGTTCTGCTCCCTAGGGAACAAATAGCCTGTTACGGCTCTCATAATGCTTTTCCTTTGCACAGTTGCACAGTCCTTGCTTTACATGTTTTTCAAATTACACATTGTGTCGTTTTTATCTGTCCATGCCTATTTCTGTGTTTTACATCATGACTTCTAACTTCAGAGAAATATAAACCACATCGATCTCGTGCCTTCTTGGATCTCAGAGAAGCACAATGAGGGCTACTCTTGTCTAGTAAGCCATTAATAAACACCACAGAGCAGCAATACAACAGCCGGTATGAAATCTGCAACCAGTTAGTTATTCTCCTGAAGTTCTACAGGCGTTTATGTATTCTGCTAGTGTTTATGTGCAATAACTGGTGGCAAACTGGCTGTTCTGCATTAAACACTGTGTGGCTTCACACAGCCCTGTGCGTTCCGGGAGGTCCGTACTTTTATGAGGATCAATATACTAGAATACCATTGGAATTATTACCTAGCCATATATATATATTTAAAAAAAAATAAAAAAAGAGAAGGTTTTGCAGAACTCATGAACAATTGAAAAGATAATTTAAGGGAAAAAAATCTTGAAGGACAGTGGCTGTGCTTCCATTGTTGTTCATGGAGGAGTTTCTTATGGCATGCAGGCTGTCGACGGTGTTAGGAACTCAAGCACCTCAATTTGGCATCTTGACTCTTCCACGGACATATGGCTTTATGTCAGAAGTATGATATCAACAGCATGTAAATTTATATGCTGTAGTTAGTATTTATTAATAATCAGTGGTGTCTATTGTAAGCCCAAGGGACTTTACAAAGGAGGACCTGCTGTGTCAGGAAGGGGAAGCCATGCTCCCCCTGGACACTTTATGCGTCATTACCTCAAGAAATGAAAGGTAACGATGGAGATAGATTGCACAGGGATCTCCCTCTTCACTTCCCTGATAAAGTACAAAGGCCACTTTGAGGGAGTTCAGAAGGCAGCCAGGCATGCTGAGCTAGAGCAGGTACCAGCCTTTGCTTTTGAAGACTCACTTCAGAGTCTGCTTAAACAGATGAGAAATCGTAGCAGATTATTGCTGGTTTCATCCATCTCGATCTCCCCCATCTGCAAAGCTTTCCAAGGCTGAATCCCTTCTCCTAGTCAATCAACACAATGTTGTCAGGCTGTAATGTGTGGCTGAGGCCTCTTTCCTCAGTGCAATTTGACATCATCTCTGTGTCAGCCCCTCAAACAACACCAGCTTCCAAGAGGCTTTTGTGACACCAGCCCTTGAAGCAAAAACTATGTGAGATTGAGACAGCATGGAAGCGAGGAGGGAAACACTGCCAAGAACTTTGGGGGGTGATCTTCACGGTGGAGATGGAGGGATTAAAACCCCCATGGGACCTCTGCTGAGCCTCATCTGTGGTGAAGGAGGCGTGCAGGGAAATTTAGGAGCACTCCGGTAGACCAGCTGCAGTAACCAGGAGCCGTTTGCATTAGTCCTAAGTCATTTTAAACTACTAGGACACTACGCTGGTGACCGTGGGGTCACGCTTTCCTTTGAGAGTACAACCACACTGAACCAGCTCCTCCACAGCCCTGCACACATCTGCTGCAGCTCCCATGCCACCCTGCCATCCGCAGTCTTTGTGCTGATAGTAACTGCAGCAGCGTGATGGAGCAGCCGTCAGAGGGCTGGAGACAGGGAAGGAGCGCCTGTCTGTCTGTGGAGGGGTAAAGGAGCCCCTTTTCCCTCAGAAATGATGCAGTAAAGATGTTACTATTTATACAATGGCACCAGTGGAAAAGCAAAAAGGGATTTGTTGTATTTCTGATGAATTCTGGCGTGTTTGGGAGCTGTTTGCAAGAAGGAGCAAGAGGGATCTCAGAAATGTTAACATTTACAGTGTTTCTAATTATGGACACAGGTGTCTGGGCAGTTGGGGGTTACAAAGCAACAAAACCTTGTCTCTTCAATGTGCCTGTATTGACCAGGCACAGCACAAAATTCCCAAGCAAGAAAAGGAGCCAAAAGTTATATACTTCATTTAGGTAGCGAAAGGTAACTTCTTGTTTTATCCAAAAAAACAGCCGTCAAACTGATGGAGTTACTGTACCAACCTCCCATGTAATCCTCCGGGACCATGAAGATTTCAGTTGCTCTGCAAGGCTGCTATAGCCACAGTTAGTACACAGGGGAAAAAATGCTTCCCCATGAGGGTGCTGAGCGCTGGCACAGGGTGCCCAGAGAAGCTGTGGCTGCCCCATCCCCGGCAGTGCTCAAGGCCAGGTTGGACACGGGGGCTTGGAGCAACTGCTCCAGTGGAAGGTGTCCCTGCCCTGGCAGGGGTTGGAGCTGGAGGAGCTTTGAGGTCCCTTCAGCACAAACCAGGCTGGGATTCTGGTATGTTCGGTGATGAAAATAATGACACCCGGAGGAGAGGCACCGTTAAAAAGACTGTAGGGGGTTCCTGAGGGAGGAGAGAAACCTCATGGTGCATTAGCGCAAAGTAATGAACAGCACAGAGCAGGCGAGGCAAGTGTTCCCGTCTCTTCCTTATTGCCAATAAAGGAAAGGAGATGGCTTCTGAAATTGCAAACTCTCATTTCATTCAGATTTGAGATTGCCATTGAAGCAGAGCTGTGCAGAGCTCCCCGCAGGAGCGCCCCAGCCTTGCGGCCACTGCAGCACGGGCAGCGCCTCCGTGGGTGGGAGGGGGAGAGGGAGGTAGGGGCAGCCATGAGGAAAGACCAGAAGAGGAGAGTGGGGGCGGCCATGAGGGCAGATCGTGGGGGAAGAGGAGGGGCGGCCATGAGGGGAGATGGAGGGTGGCCATGAGGAAAGATCACGAAGGGAGATGAGGGGCTGCCATGAGGGGAGATCATGAGGGGACAGGAGGGGCTGCCATGAGGGAAGGTCATGAGGGGAGAGTGAGGGCGGCTGTGAGGAAAGATCGTGAGGGCATAGGAGGGGTGGCCATGAGGGAAGGTCATGAGGGGAGAGGAGGGGCAGCCATGAGGGGCATTAATGAGGGAAGATGAGAGGCAGCCATGAGGGAAGATTGTGAGGGGAGAGCAGAGGAGAGCATGAGTGGAGAAGAGGGGCGGCCATGATGGAGATCATGAGGAGAGAGGAGGGGCGGCCATGATGGAGATCATGAGGGGAGAGGAGGGGCGGCCATGAGGGGAGAGTAGGGGTGACCATGAGGGGCAGCCATGAGGGGAGAGGAGGGCTAGCCATGAGGGAAGATCACGAGGGGCGTCCATGAGGGAAGATCATGAGGGAAGAGCAGGGGTGGCCATGAGGGGAGAGGGGTGCCAGCCATGAGGGAAGATCATGAGGGAAGAGGAGGACCAGCCATGAAGGGAGATCATAAGGGGAGATGAGGTGCGGCCATGAAGGAAGAACATGAGGGGAGATGAGGGTCTGCCATGAGGGAATATCATGAGGGCATAGAAGGGGCATCCGTGAGAGATCACGAGGGGAGAGGAGGGCAGCCATGAAGGAGGGTCATGAAGGGAGAGGAGGGGCAGCCATGAGGGGAGATCATGAGGGAAGGTGAGGGGCAGCCATGAGGGAAGATCATGAGGGAAGAGGAGGGGCGGCCATGAAGGAAGATCATGAGGGGAGATGAGGTGCAGCCATAAAGGAAGATCATGAAGGGAGAAGAGGGGCGACCATGAGGGAAAATCATGGGGGAGAGCAGGAGTGGCCATGAGAGGCGGCCATGAGGGGAGAGGAGGGCCAGCCATGAGGGAAGATCATGAAGGGAGAGGAGGAGCAGCCATGAAGGGAGCTCATGAGGGGAGATGAGGTGCAGCCGTGGTGGAAGATCATGAGGGGAAGGGAGGGGCAACCATGATGGGAGATCATAAGGGGAGAGGAGGGGCAGCCATGAGGGAATATCATGAGGGCATAGGAGGGGCATCCGTGAGAGGTCATAAGGGGAGAGGAGGGCAGCCATGAAGGAGGGTCAGCCATGAGGGAAGATCATGAGGGGAGAGGAGAGGTGGCCATGAAGGAAGGTCATGAGGGGAGAGGAGGGGCGGCCATGAGGGGCATTAATGAGGGAAGATGAGGGGCAGCCATGAGGGAAGATCATGAGGGGAAAGGAGGGGTGGCCATGAGTGGAGAAGAGGGGCTGCCATGAATGAAGATCATGAGGGGAGAGGAGGGGCGGCCATGATGGAGATCGTGAGTGGAGAGGAGGGGCTGCCATAAATGAAGATGATGAAGGGAGAGGGGA
>JAOEHY010028137.1:8827-19812 GCA_025447955.1 Psilopsiagon aurifrons | reverse complement strand
GAAATAAACGAGTTTGATGTGCTATCATATTGATTGTCATCATTCTCCCACCACAGTAAGGGTCCTCGCCTACCGCATTCTTGTTCATTGTAATCCACTGTTACAAAACATTTTCCACTGGATAAAATTTATGCATTGTAATGATCTTTAGTCTTCTAATGAAAAATCTGTGAAAGTATTTTTTATATATTTTCTACAATGCTGTTTTGGTTTTTATTTTATAGAAGTTTTTCAAACATTCTATATAACTTTCTGGATTTATTTTATTAACTATAAAGTGTCTAAATAGCAAAAAAAATCATTTTATCATATTCTTGCTTCTAGACTTGATAACTTTCTATCTTCAATACCTGCACCACATAAAACATAATTTTCTTCTTAATATATCTTTCTCAGATGAAAAGAGCTATGCAACCATTGTATCCATGTCCCCAGAACCATATTAGGCCCCAGATTAATTCCTGTCAGATTTGGCTAGAAGTGGAAATTGTGGAAATTTGAAAGATATCCAAGGTCCTGTAGTTTCCACATAGTAAAATCTTCAGGAAGGAGCTGCAACCTAAAAATCAGCTGTTATCTGCACCTCAGAACATCCATGCAGGAAAAGAGCAACATATACATGCAAAATTGCTTAAAAAATGCTTTAAAATGTATACCTATGGTAAAGCCATCAGTTACTTTATTAATTACAGGGTACATGGGACAATTTGTTTAGATTTTAATGGTGTTACCTCTGCGGAACTGACTTATGCTTTACCATGAGAAAGAAGAGTACAGCTAATCTTCATGTTTGTACGTTGCTTGTGCATCATTCTGTCATTTGCCCACTCCTCTCTCTGTGGTTCCTCTTGTTTCTGATTCTGTCTTGCACTTCCACTGCAGTATGGCTTTTTAAAACATGAAAGAGCTGCTTTTGAGTGTATTTCAACAGCCTTGCAATCCTGCATAACAAAACTGTACAGCCCTATATAATTATTTCTATAGGTTTCCTTTCTTCATTGCTAAGCTTCCCAGAGAAGTATTTTAAAATCTTTGTTCTGACCCGAATTCTTGTTTTATGTTTAACTACTTCTACTGCCTCATTTCTCTTATGTTCCTGCAATGGGGAGGTCTGTAATTCACATTTATTTTTTCTTTGCTGTTTCTTTGGGAATTTCAGAGTCTGCAGTTTGCTTCGATTTCAGTACATAGTAGCACACATCATTTTAAAGCATAAACTGTTATGAGATTATAAACTAAATGTCCATTTCGTTTCCAAGGCTAAAAAAGAGCAATATTACAATATTAAGAACTAAGTATTAAAGAACATATTTTGTGTTTCTGTGTATTGCATAAACAAAGCCTGATGGATTTTTCATGTGTTCTAGGTGATGCCTGTCAGGGGGAGTAGGCTTTACTTAATTCATTAAGTGTATTTATGAAGACATTATCTTTCATCTGCAGTGGATGTGTTACCTCATGAGGTCAATTCAGACCTCCTAGGTTTAAGTAATTCCATGATGGAAGTTCAGACATACCGATATCCTTTTCCATTTTGCCTTTTTGCAGTTTGTGCCTTTGAATGTTCAGAAACTGTTTAAAAAACTGACATTCCCACTGTACCAGGATTAGGTGAGTTAGTTAATAGCTGTGTGCCTGCTCCAGATCAGTATTCTGAGAGCACTAGTACATTAAAACATTCTGGTCAAGTTATTCTGTTTCTTAATAATAAAAAAATTATGTTTGATTTAAATAATGCAAAATCTGTTTTAACTTTGCTTTCCTTAATCATAAATTCAGTTGCTTTTTTTTTTTTATATTATGTTAGATAACTTTTAGATTGGCATAGACTTTTTACCATATCTCACAAAAAATAGTTAGATAAGGCCATGATCTTAGTAAAGCTCCTTTAAAATGAGAAATACCATTATAATTTCACTGTTCATTAACTACTTCTAATTCTTAATACCGTGAAGAGCTTCTACTTTATCTTTTAGCAAAATAATGAAAGGTGGTTTTTATTCCTCATCTTTTGTCCTAATTATTTTTTTTTCTATCTTTCTATTTAGCAAAACATATGAAGAAATTGCAGCTTTCTGCCCAGATTTGTGTGAGCCTAGTGGAACAATTTAGTTAGGCAAATGGTATCTTCAGAGATAGTTATTATCAGATGATAATTTCAACTTTTTAATTTATTCTTAGTGTTTCTCATGAAATCTTCCTGGGTGCTTTATGATGAAGCTTTGGGATTTTTGAAGACAATGATACTAAATTACTACCAAAAAGCTATGAGGATACATTGTTAGTTTATAAATCTAAGCGTTCTTCTAGTCTCATGTGTTGAAGGTACAGTGAAAGAATATAAGCCTCATATTATGATGATGAATGCAAGAAATAAGAGATCATAAAATGCCATGAATTGCACTTTTAGATCTCTCCTATTATCAAAATCAGAGAGATTAACTGGAAAAATATCTTTGTTAACTCATTTTCTTCTTGGGATAAAGGTTTAAATAATAGGTCTTGAGTTTGTTTGTTTTACACTGCTTCAAATCCCTCTTCCTATCCATTGTATCAAAAGTTCAGTTGAAAATGAATGAAGTTATATTTTTTCCTTACCCTCTCCTTCCCTCCCCCCACCATGACAGAAAGATACTCTTTAGTGTGTCCTGTGCATTTCCATAGCAACATGAATTTATTTTGACAGCAAAACTTCTCTTTCAAGTGTTGAACAGAACAGATGACTGAATACTGCAAAAAGCTTTCAATAAGGGAAGCCATTTGGAATTTTGGAGACCCAAAGTGTTTCTTGCCCAATGGACTTAGCTTTTATTGAGGACAGTCATAAATAACTTTAAAATATTCCAGTGTGATAGAATGGAGTTGCAGATTAGGTCATTATGGAATTATAGTTCCCTTGCTTAATGATTTTACAAAATTGCCTGGCAATCCAACAAAGAGAAGGAGCACAACGTGGTGAATGCAGGCTAATTAAACCAATAATTGCTTCTTGTTGTGTTCCCAGATAATGTGCCCCTGATAATTTTAAATGAAGTCTTGAAGCTGACTTCTTGAATGAAAGGCTGTACTAGTTAAAGCTTCACTAACTCTCTGTGTGCTTAGAAACTGGCCTACTTCTCAAGGTGCCTTGCATTGCTCAGACAAATATTGCCGTGGCATGCGAAGAGTACAGGAATAGCTTTCCTATGAGTCAGATAATGGGGCCCTGAATTTCTGTGGTTTTCCTCTTTGCCATATTGTGACTACATCATCTGATTTCCCTGAATAATTCTGAAATTAGAAATTTGAGGCTGTAAATTAAGTCTTTTATGTTCAAAGTTATGCCTCCTCTTTTTTTTTTTTTTTTCATTTTTTAAGACCTGAGAACTGATGCAAACTTCTGCACTTCTATGTGTCTCAGGGATCCTCATGTAAATCTAGAGTAACTCCGTTGAGACAGATGAGAAATTTTTTTTGTTGTATCTGTGTCAAATTTCAGTAGGTGGCTGTTGACTGGAAGCTATGTTTAGAACTTGGGAAATATTTCATGAAGTCCCCAAGAATTTCAAGGTTATTCTCAAAGAGAGATGAGGAATAATATGGAAACTTTAAATGTTGAATCTAGAGGAAGACTATTTAGCACAAGAGTCTTCATCAGGCAGTTAGATAAAAGGACTTCTTCAGATTAATTTTAAGTATGAACTCTGCTGTATGATATATGTTTATCATGCTATCTCATCTCTGCAAATAACTTCACATTGTTTGTTAAGCAGTATGTATTTTAGGTCACATATAATCTGACAGAACACCTGTTTTAACATGAGTTACAATTTTATGTAGCCATAGAAGTGAAAGATCTACTTCTTTATCTCAAATACTACTGAATACTATATAATCTGGGTAAATATGTTTCTTTTCTCAATTACTGCTTAAGGATTTTTATGAAAGTATTGGGTTAAAATATGCAGCCTAAAATGTTTCCAGAACTTTTTTTTTTTTTTTTTGTTCTGAATTATCTTTTCATTATCTGAGTGAAATGACATAAAAGAAAACACACTTAGGTTTTCCAAAGGGTTGCTGAACCATTATCATAGGTACCTTCAAAGTTAGACAAAGTGTCTTTTGCTGATTTGGGAGCTGTGAATTGTCTCAGTGTAAGAGGAAGGAGTGATCTATTAGACTTTTCTGAGAAGTGCATTATATGGTTTTGGATGTGTAGTTGCATTTCAAGAATTACCCTAAATTATTTCTTTAGGAAACTAAGCATACAAAATAAAATCATAGATGTAATTTTCAGTTTATTTCTAGTACTTAGACCCTATTTAAAATCACAGCTTCTGGAATTATAGGTTTCTGGAGTAGAGATAGTGTTGTCAGTTGTTACTGATACTTCCTGTATCACAGAATATACATCAGACGCGTCCTCTGCAGTCTGCTGTAATAGCCTAAAAACAAAAAAATCAGAATTGGTTAGATCACATGAGCTAAAATTCCCATTGGTATTCTCAAAATAGCGGAAGTCAAATGTGGCAGCAGATCTTGCCAATAGTCACTTCCATATTAATTCTTACAGTAGATGTTCATGACTGAAATTGTAACTACACAGTTCTCAAAATACTCCCAGAATTTGTAGTCTTGTAAATTGATAAGTATACACTTAGGAATTGTGAAACTGCATTTTTAGGTGGCTTTTTAATGAGAGATGGGTCTGATATACCTTAGTTGGCAGCAACTGGGTAATGAAAAGCAATATTGCCAGTGAAGGTTTTATTTCTATTCTCTCTGTGTCTTGTTAAGCTTTACTGATATAAAACCATCTGTCTAAAAACTGTAAAAAATAGGCTTCCAACACACATAAAAGCTAAGTGCAACAAAATACTCTTAATATCTACTGGTTGATAATTCAGTGCAATGTAAAAATGCCTGAAAATGTATGGAGAGAAAGACAGTTAAGCAGTGACAAACCTTAGTGTCCAAGTAAATGGCTGCAGTATTTATGATTTATAGTAATCACTTCCTTTTTCTTTAGTGAATATTTATTTGCACTCTGATATCTTATTATCTTAAGCTGTTTTAAATAGCTCTGAATATTACATACAAGTATAGTTTTAAGCTTTCTTGGACTACACATGGCCTAAATATAATGCAAGCCTGAAGTAATTTATACTTTCAGTGTGAATGTTGTAAGGGTACACCTGTTAGAGCAATAATGTCTCTCATACTAGAACACTGAAAAGCTCAGGTTTATATTGAGTGAACCATCAAGTAACTGACTATTACCATTTTCTCAGAAACAAGCTGAAAATTTTATCTGATGTCAGCAATATGTTTTGATGTAATACTGGCAAAATGAACGAGGTACTTTTGAAGTTATATGTATTAATTTATGTGAATACTTTTATTTAAGTCTCTCATTGAAAACTGAAAAATTGTTGGAACTGGTTGTAAAACTTTTTGTAAATCCTAGTTGTGTTTCCAAAAATGAAAACCAAATAAGTGTTGCATTATAGCTGCAAGATCAAAATGCCATGCTTTTTAATCATGCAATAATTATATAAAGCTAATATAGAATTGTGCATAGTAGATAATTTTTTCCTTTCCCTGCACTGGCTAGGTATACTGAAGAATTTTTTCCATATGAAAAGATGATTTACTAAGCAACTGAATTATTCACAGAGATTGTTAAATCATAGCATAATCCATAAGCAATAATGATCCAAATCCTGAGTAAATACAAATTTAGATTTAGCTCGTGGCTTAGAGCTCACTAACCTGAATTTATAATGAGACTAGGGCAAAATATGCATTCTGATTTTTCATAAATATTATGCTATATTAGTTTGCTTAAAATATTATCTGTGAGGTCATTAATTAAAATACTGCAAACAGTTGCATACAGCATTGTGTGACAAAATATATACTCTATCAATAAAATCAATAACTGATCAATAATGATGAATGTTACATAGACCTTTATTCGTTGTCCCTTGCATTACAGATCCACTGCTGCTGCTTGACAGGAGACAACATACCAACTGAGAGGGGAAATAAGAAGCAGTAAAACAGAAGAAGGGAAGCAATGATAGAAGTCGCTGTCAGAAAATGCAGAAAAATCATTGTCAAACCTAGATCTTATGAGGCGGGAAATTTCAATTTTGGCTGATGTTCATGATTAAAATACTGTAAAGTTAAGAAAATATATCCAGTAAAACGTGTATTTCCAATGAAGGATGTGATCTGTTAGGAAGAATAAGAGTAAAAATAAAGTAAAAATAATTGCAGGAAATGGAAATATACCTGAACATAGCTTTGAGATATAATTGTTATTGTATCTACCTGTGTCCTTACACCATGAAGCAATGGAGATTTTCAGATTAAAAGAGCTGCATGAATTATTTAGTCTGGGAAATATGTTTTGTAGTAAAAATATTGATTTATTTCATTTTTCTGAGAGAAAATGAAGTGACTTGACAGCATATAACTACCTTTCTCAGGCTCTGACATTAACTTTCTTATTATTCAAATAGAAAAGACACAATGAGATGTGGAGTCACACAAAAGGTAAAGTGACAAAAGTTGAGGTAATGAAGCATTAAACATTTTGGATGCTTATTTATAGGCAACTGGATTTAAAGATTTGTATGACTCTTTGTATATACAGACCTTAATCATGTGTTTATTTTTAAAATTGAAGGGTATAAATTTTAAATACATGTGCTTAAAATGCTCAAAGGTGTATTTAACACCATTGAAATATGGTTTAGTTATTTGTTACTCATTCCGCTTATATAGTATTTCTTTCAAAAAATCACACTCTTAAGATCAGTGGATATGCACACACTTGCTTTTTAGCAAGGCTTTAATATTTATTTGTATTAATTTTTAATGGCTAAGTAGCAGATGGTTAGACTTAAACCATCGTTCCCCAGAGTATTTAAAATAGGGAAAGATATGAGAAGAAATGAAAGGGAGAAGAGCAAAACAGATGTTGTGAAGCTGCTGCTGATGGTGAGACATCGGAGGCTAGGCGGATGTCTTCCAGCTTCACCAATTGGTTCTGCAAAGGTGTTGACCACTTGTGAGAGATTATATGATGATGCTTATTTCTCTGAACATGGATGAAATATTTGACTAGGCTTTGAATGTAAATTGAAAGGAGAGAAGCTAACTGGCCCTTTTTCATTCAGTCTTGAAACTACATTAAAAAGACTGCCACCTGTACTTCCAAATATTGTTCATATTTTAAAACAAAACTTGCACATTTGTTTGGAAGTTGTTTCTTTTCAAAACTGCCAGCAATACTTTGGCCTTTTAAGAGTATTTTCAGGCATTTCATAATGGCACTTAACAGCAAATATATATGACATTTTTAAGATATTAGATGGATGAGAACATTTGATAGACTGACAGAGTTTAATGTATTGGCTCCTGTAAATTCGTATTTAAAAAATGACGGAATGGTTAGAATTAGTTGCTTATTCACATCACTTAAGTGTATGTCTGGGGTATTTAAGCTAAATCTTGAAGTTATTTAAATAATTGAATGTAAGAAGTTGTACAAAACATCAACAGACTTTTCAGTGTGGATGCAAGTCTCCTATTATTGCAACTATGCAGCTTCAGTATGGCAAATGACATCTTCACTGTAAAAGATTGCCAAAGCTATCATACTGTCAGGTAACTGGCTTCTTGACATAGTCTACCTGGACTTGTGCAAAGTGTTTGACACTTCCCCCATTACATCCTTGTCTCTAAATTGGAGAGACATCAATTTGACAGGTGGACCACTTGGTGGATAAAGAACTGGCTGGATGGCCACACACAAAGATTTGTTCTCAATGGCTCAATGTCCAACTGGAGACCAGTAACGAGTGGTGTCCCTTGGGGATCGCTGTTGAGACCGGTTTTGTTCAACATCTTTGTGGGTGTCATGGACAGTGGGATTGAGTTGTCAGCAAGTTTGCCAATGACACCAAGCTGAGTGGCTCAGTTGATACGCTGCAGGGAAGGAATGCCATCCAGAGGGAACTTGACACGCTTGTGAGGTGGTCTGATGCCAACCTGATGAAGTTGAACCATGACAAGTGCAAGATCCTACATCTGGGTCAGAGAAATCCCAAGCACAGCTACAGATTGAGCAGAGATTCGAGCAGTCCTGCAGAGAAGGACATGGGAATGTTGGTGGATGAGAAAATGAACATGAGCCTGCAGTATGCACTTGCAGCCCAGAAAGCCAACAGTATCCTGGGCTGCACCAAAAGGAGCGTGACCTCACTTGGAGTATTATATACTGCTCTGGCGTCCTCAACAGAAAAAGGACATGGAACTGTTGGGACAAGTCCAGAGAAGGGCCATGAGGATGATCATGGGACTGGAGCATCTCCTATATGAAGATAGTCTGAGAAAGTTGGAGCTGTTCAGTGTGGAGAAGAGAAGGCTGCGTGGAGACCACGCAGCAGCCGTCCAATATCTGATGGGGGCCTTTAAGGATGCTGAGGAGGGACTCTTCGTTAGAGACTGCAGTGAGAAGACAAGGGGTAACAGGTTCAAACTTAAACAGGGGAAGTTTAGACTGGGTGTAAGGAGGAAGTCCTTTACTGTAAGGGTGGTGATCCACTGGAATTGGTTGCACAAAGAAGTTCTGAATGCTCCATCCCTGGAAGTATTCAAGGCCAGACTGGACATAGCCTTAGGTGACATGGTTTAGTGGGAGGTGTCCCTGCCTGTGGGAGTTGTCCGTGCCCATGGCAGGGGGGTTGGAACTAGAGGGTCTTAAGGTCCTTTCCAACCATAACTATTCTATGATTCTATAATGTTTCATATTTCAACTGGAAAAGTATGTAAGGCTTAGTCTTTGTAACGCTCAGTGTTCAATTCCAGAACTTCCTTCTGTGATTATTGTCTTTCAAACCTGTGCTCTAGCTATATGTAGAAAGATGACACTTACTTTGAAACTTTTCTTGGAGAAGATAGTGGTATTTACAAGGAAGGGTATTAGTTTTGCAGTAGTCATCATCATTTCAATGAGGATATTTCTTCTAAAATCTTGAACTGTGCCTTGTACCCCAAAACACTGTACTCATGAAGAAAACAGTATATTTTACCGCCACTTTTTTGCTTTTTCCTCCATGAGACCTCATTCTTTTAGGTTCTTTCATGCTACCAAAGCAGAAGATAGGAAGAGTGCAGTGACTTTTCTTTTTTAGTTATTCTTTCTTTACCATCTGGTAGGTTCTGTTGCAAGTACACGTATATGTTTGACTATCTTAGTTTCAAAGTCATGCTGTTTTCCAACAGCATACTGCTTTTGAAAACAGACAGTGGTTTTAAGACATAATGTGGGCAGGAAAGATCCAATATCCTTCTGATTTTTCTCTTTTTTTGCCAAAACATTGGCCTGAATTCATGCCTTTTCACTTGGAGCTAGAATTTGCCACTCCAGTATGACCTGCTGTTGAGTAACTTGGCAATGATGCTCACTGATGCTGAATCTCAACAATCTTGAATCACAGAGGTGTAATGGTGCTATAACTCATTTGCCAATATTGAACTAAACCCTAGCTTAGTACACAGTTTATTTTAAAAGCAAAAAAAATAGATATTAGCAAAGACCATTTCTTTTTTTCCTAGTTGTGGCATAACTTAACATCTGTCCAAGCAAGCAGAACTAATGGTGCACAGGTAATATATAAACAGCAAAACAGAAGACAGAAAGACCAACAGTTCTGACAATGCACATGAAATCCACATTAATTCTAAGAACCGAGCTTAACTGTGTTTGCAGACTTTGGTAACTTTCAGGATACAGAATGGCATTCTGCACTTGAAAAGTTTTTGAGGTAATACAGGGGAAGAATAAACAAATGCAGAAACTTACTAATCAGCTTTGAATAAAACTGCAATATGGTAGTGACAGGTTGTCATCTATTCAAATACTAATATGCAACAACAAGAACTGCAGAAAACTAACTGAAAACTCAGAAACTTAATTCCTCTAGTGCCTCATGCATCTTAGAGATAAGAATGTTCATTTCCTTCCTGAAATCCAAGGAATTTACAGATCTTGTTGCATGGTTTTGTGCTATATATCTCAAATATTAGGCAGTTATCTATAGTCTGTATAATTCATTGGATCTCCTTCTGCATAAGCAAGATGAAAGAAAGGGAAGTATGTGGAAAAAAAGAAGAATCACTCCCTTTCTTGTAAAACTATAACTATTTCTGTTTAAATACTAAAGAACATGAAGATACTCAAGATTAAATACTGCCTGATCTGTGGAGGGGCACAAAAGCAGCACTGAGACGAAAAACAGATTCCCAAATTTTTAAGAATTGTATTTTCTTTTTTTATTTTATGGCTTCTTATTTTTTTTGTTTATGAATTAGATTGAAAGTCTAACATGAAATTAGAGCTACAAACTTACATGATTTCATAAAGCATCTGGAAATTCACAGGGAAAGTCATTGCTAGTTTAATCCCTAGAAATTTCTCAGTAATGTCTTCTGTGCCCCAGGGTTCATCAAAGATCTCCTAAAATCTTCCATCTTTCTTTCCAAACTTTAAGGCAATAGCAAAATAACAATTACATTAATAATAAATCAGTGTAACTGGGCAATGTATTCAATGGTTCTCTTGGCAACATCATTTGATATGAACAAAGTGTCAGAATCTTCCCCATAATTACCAGCTTAACATTTTCTAAAGTAAAGAGATATGCAATGAATCATTAATTACTGTACATCCATCCATGCTTATAGTCTACTGAGCTGTTGATTTACAGTCTGCTTGCTTCCCATTTATTTTTGTCTGCAAAACAAACCGATTATTTTTTAAAGCAGATAATACACATGTGGAATAGATAGGGTTTAAGGTTTGGTTTTTGCTTCGTTTTTTTGTTTTATTTTTTTTTTTTTTTTTTTTTATATATATTTTGCCTAATAATTTATTTGTTTAGGAATTTGCTATATTATTATTACAGATATTATAATAAATTATTAACCCTATA
>JAOEHY010028136.1:0-10705 GCA_025447955.1 Psilopsiagon aurifrons | reverse complement strand
AAGAAAAAAAACCACAGCTCCACACCAGCTACCAAGAAGGAGAAAAACGACTGCTACTGCCGAACCCAGGACACAGAGAAATAATGCAAATAACATTAATCATAGGGTTACTTTGGTCCTACTTTTCAGAAAGGTTTAAGCACAAAATTGCAAGAGTAACATTTGATATATGAAACTGTTTACTGTTTTATGAGACATATCTGCTTTCATAATTATAACAGTATTTGTATTTGATGTATAAACCCTCAAAATACACATATAATTTCTTATGATCACAATTATTATAAATATTTAATATATATGCACATTAAGTTACTCAAAATCCCTGATTAAAACAATTACATTAACCAAACCAGAACAAAAAGTAGAGTACAAACCTTGATAAAAGTTTGCTGGTTTTTGCTTAGTCAACCCAATTTCAAATTTACATTTTGTAATACAGGAAAAATAGCAGAAATTAAGTGCTGCTGTGACACACATGAAAAAATCAATTTTTAGTCATTTACTATCAAAAAGCTAGCAGCTAATTCAGGTTGGGATTAATTTCAAACTACATTTTGGTATCTGAAAGTTAACCTTCAGAATCTGAGCAAGGATCACTATGTAACCAATGAAAAGAAAATAAACATCTCCAGAAGAAATTTTAGTTTGTTATATGACAGACATATACCATAAATTAAATGTAGAGATATTTACCCCTCTCATTTGGCCATAATGAATGTTTAGGACAACTTCAATGGCAGCTGGTAGAGAACTAAATTTAGATGAAATTGCTATGTACTTTAGTACATGCCAGTAAGTTTAAAAGGTGTTTTTTCATGAAATTCAACTAGCTTTACAGCCCATTTCAAAGAACAAAATGCATCTACTCCTTGGCATTTAATCATAGTTGTCAAGACTAACAGATTAAACATATCCACTGCCTTTTTCTGACATTGAAGGCAGCGACCACAGAAAGGTTTGTGCCTTTGCCATTGAACAATTTTGCTTTCTGAACAAACCTGCTCACAACCATCCAGTGGGGACTGTACTCCCAGCTGTGCCAGCCAGTGCAAGCCAGACTGTGCCTGAGATTGTTCCCAGAAGTTATCTACATGAACAGTCAGTCCCAGAGCCTGAAACAGTTTATTAAATGATTGACAATTTCTTGTCTGTGAATGTACTTTACTGAGGTTGTATCAAATACAAAGATTCGCGATACATTAAATCATTACATTACTGACAGTCATTATTGCGGTATTTACCCATGAAACATTTACATTCATGTGAAGCCAAATGGAGATCATGAAGTGACATGAATATGTGCTAGCAAAGAGTAGAAACAAGCAACTGTTTTCTTAGTACGGATGTTAATGATTTTCGGATGCATGAAAGTATCACTGAAACACCATTCAGATACATTCACGCAGTACTTCACAAAGTGGCAACACTTTATTCTTTTTCTCCTCTGGTCTGGGATTTCAGATCATGAAGAAAACAAAATTTCGAAGTTGATATTTCTGTTATACTACATATGAATGACCTTAAATTAGCATTTCAAAATCCTATTCTGGTGCCATGCAGACCTAACTTTAGTGACAGCAAACAGGAAAATGCTGGCCAAACAAAAGGGCCTCCAGCTTAAGCTAGAGAACAGTGACAACGGGAAGTAAAAGTGGCCAATATTAGGCTCTGCTTACAGTCCCCGTGAATCAATAGTAGTGCCTGCTACCTGAAAGCAACAACCTGGTGCTAGAATATACAAGAAACCCATCATTTTGCAACTTTGTATTTGAATGCCATTATATCTCAATAATATCATAATGATATTGAACAAACATCTGAGCATTCAGCCAGTAAAGTAAAATTTAGGGAAATTTATTTTCTATCAAAGCAGTGGTATGCTTAAATTAAGATACTATATCATATTATTTTTTTCCTTTTAATTTGAACTAAAGACACATTTGTCACTAATGTGCATTTGGGACTTTTCAATGGAAAGCATCACTTGAGCAGCTTTTGCTTTATCTAGTTATAATGTCCCACAGTATCTTCATGTGGAAGAAGTAGAAATAGCCTCTGAAGAAGACACCACTGAGGTGTGTGTTGGAACCATTCTGTGCTGCAGCAGTTTGTGCCAAACTCTAAAAAAGCAATAGTAGCTAATTCTTCAAATGTAACTGTGAGAGGATTTGCTCCTGAAATTCAATTACAAACATCAGCACTGCTCTCTAGTGTTTTCACACTTAAAGAGTAATGGCTTAAGTATATATTCAGTAAACAGTCTTTGCTCTCTACTTAACTAATTAGATACAAGGCCAAACTAGTCTCTAAATGCCAGAAGTTGATGGTATTACAGAATTTAGATCAAAGCTAATTTGTAAAATATACACATTTTGGGGAGGAGACAGAATGTGTTATTAGCTACTTTACATTCTTTATATGACTGTACTAGGTCTGTGTACCAATTGCTTCAAATTTTATTGAGCAAAAGACACTTTTATGGCTTAACCTATCCCATTTGTTTAATCTTCATTCCACTATTCTCCTTTGTCATTGTGTCTTTCAATATTTTCCTATCTTACAGCAAGTTGCTTTAGTCTCATTTAAGTTCATGATGTATTCAGCCAGTAGAAATATTTGGTTTTGGCTGCTGAAATACTCAGGGATTAATACCATGGGAAGAAAAAGGAGTTCAGTTTATGTGTGCATGTGTATATAAATTTAACTTTGTTTTACATAGTACATTTTTTTATTGTCCTTAATAGGAAGCAATGAATTGAAAGATGTTTCAAAAATACAGCATTTGATTTGACATAATGAATTTATTTTTTAAGTAAAAGTCTCTTTCTGCAAAAAGTAGAAACTGGAAATGGAATATAGTTAAATAAAACAGCCACTCCATGACATGCAATGTAATTCTATTCTTTTTGCCCATTTGCTTAGAATGTAAAACTTATTCTTCATTGAAATTACTAAGTATTTTTATAAGTCAAAATGAAAGACTACAAAAAGATATCTGTGGTACCTCTCCAAAGTTTCACTGATTTTGGCATAGGAAAAAAAAATACCCCAGTGTTAAAGCCTTTTAATAATGCTGGTGGTTAATCAGGTGATAATATAAAACTAAAATCATTGCTACTACTTTCTCATTGATTGAATTCCAGAGTTTATATCTTGTTATTTGTATTTCATATTACATACTCTTTTCCTCCACAAACAGCTTATCTCACTATTTAGCTAATCTACTTTATCTATTTATTATTCTCTCTTTCTATCTCTATCTATATTGAGATATTAGTGAATCAGTGTGTGCATATATATACAGATACCAATATAGACAGATATATCAGAGATATGCATAGATATAGATATAGATAGCTATATATAGGGAGTCATCAGATCGGTATTGGGACTGGTATTGTTCAACATCTTTGTGGGTAACATGGACAGTGGTCTCAGCAGCTTTGCTGATGACACTAAGCTCTGTGGTGTGGTAGACATGCTGGAGGGAAGGGATGACACCTGGAGAGACCTTGACAAGGTCAAGAGGTGAACCAGTGAAGGTGGTGTTGTGAAGTTCAAAAAGGCCAAGTGCATGGTCCAAGCACCAATACAGGTTAGGCAGGGATTGCATTGAGAAAAGGCCTGAGGAGGAGGACTTGGGAGTGTTGGCTGACAAAAAGCTCAACATGAGCCAGCAGTGCACAGTTGCACTCCAGAAAGCCAACCATGTGTGGGGCTGCACCAAAAGAAGTGTGACCCACAGGATGAGGGATGTGATTCTCCCTCTGTACTCTGCTCTTGTGAGTACTCCCCCTAGAGTACTGCATCCAGCTCTGGGGAACCCAGCATAAGAAGGACATGGATCTGCTCAAGTGAGTCCAGAGAACCACAAAGATAATCACAGGGCTGGAGTATCTTTCCTATGAAGACAGACTGAGAAATTTGGGCTTGTTCAGTCTAGAAAAGAGAAGGCTCCAGAGACACATAGAGCAGCCTTCCAGTCCCTAAAGGGTGCTTACATGTAATCTGGAGATGGACTCTTTGTGAGGCGATATAGTGTCAGGACAAGGAGGAATAGTTTTAAGCTGACAGAGGGTAGATTTATATGAGACATTAGGAAAAAATTCTTCACTATGAGAGTGGTGCGACATTTTGTCCTGTGAGAAACAGTTTGCCCAGAGAAGTTGTGGATGCCCCATCCCTGGAAGTGTTCAAGGCCAGGTTAGATGGGGTTTTGAGCATCCTGGTCTACTGGAAGGTGTCTCTTCCTATAGCAGGGGCATTGGAACTAGATGAACTTTGAGGTCTCTTGCAAACCTAAGCATTCTATGTTTCTACATAAATATTTTCCTAAACAGACACACTTGTATACACATACCACATTTTCTAGATCTTGGAGAACTAAAGGCAAAACCCACAAAATAGCTAGGAGTTAAGAAAATCCCAGAAAGTCTTTACACATCCTATTCTTTCACATAAGAATGAAGTTAAACTAGAGCAGATGAAACACATAATAAATTTATGTACCTAAGAATAGATACTTATATAGATATATTTATGGTGAAAAAAAAAGAAATTCAAGTACTTCTGTTTCTTACTTTTTGTTCCTTACTTACAGATAGAGCTAAGACAGAGACAACTCCACATTCTGGACAGAAATATTTGTGAATCTAAATATAAAAATGTCTGTAAAAACTTATTTAAAATTCCAGCAAGGCTGATATCCAATTAGCAGCACAACCTGCATGAGCTATGGCGACAAGGAGACTTCATTTAGTGAACAAGAATCAATTATTCAAAGAGAAATCTATATAAGAAGTATTATAAAAGGTTCTTCCTGCACTCTTTTCATCAGATTTCAAAGAAAATATTCTCAAACACATTAAGAATATTAAATAATTCAAATGTTGCATTTTTGTTGTGATGCTAGCTGCAAGTAGCAAGAGAACTGAAGTATGCACTCTTTAAAAGAGTAGATTTTGTTTCTTCTGAAGGGTGGTAATTCCAGCAGCAGAAGTTTTGGTGGATTTTTTTACATGCTTTTAAATTTCAAAAGGAAAAGAAGCATATCCCATGCTTTGTGGAACTATCTGAAATAAGCCAAACAAATCAATCTGATCTGAATCAAATACAAGTGACTTAACCGGTATGATTCTGGTAAAGATTAAAGACTGGATAAAGGGAATCATACTGAGCAATGAGAAGGGCATTTCTGCACTATGCATGCATGGAAGTAATAGTGGAATGCCATGGCAGTTCTAGCGTTGGCAGTCCAAGAGGAAAACATTAGTTGCAGAATACTCAGGGAATACCGAAAGAACTATTCTTAAGATTAAAAGCATTCTGAATAGTTTGAAGTGCCACATATTCAGTCATTTTAGTTTAACAAAAAAAGTTACATTTCATCACCATATATAGAGAATAGACAAGTGATAACAGAAAATAAAGCAGAAGAAAACAACAGAAATGCGTCTACTGAGTTGATCAATCAATAACAGAAATGATCAGGTGTATTTTCTCTTGCTGACATGGTTGGACAAGCTTGGGAATATTCAAAAAATATGTTTTAGTTAAATTAAAAATGAGCAAAGAGAAGTATATTATACTGACAGCTTTTAACAAACCAACAGTTATCAGAAAATTAGACTATCTTTACAAAAGTCTTATTCTAGTTTTCCTTTTTTCTTCTCCCTGAAGGATGTACGTGAAAGGTCAGTGACCTAGAAAATGTCATTTATTTGTCTTTGTAACAGCTGGGGTGTGGTAGTACAATAAATACAGTAAGTGCAGTCTTAGGTCAGTACCTGGTCCTGTGGCATAATCTTTCAATGATTCTAGAGATTTCTTCTACGCATGTGAATATCCCATCCCAGAAAAAGTCAATCGTATGTTGATAATATTTCTTTAGAAGTCTCTCTGAAGCATCCTCACTCTCTGACACAGTAATAACATTTTATGTTTGGTGAGGGTTTTTTTAATTTTATTTTGTTGTTGGGTTTTTTTGGGGGGTGGTTGGTTTTGGTTTTTTTTGAGACCATTCTAAACATTTGTTAATTTCTAACTCATGTCAATGCATTCCCACTCTCTGCAGTTAAAAAAATATCCATAATGCAGGATAATTTGTAACATATTTTAGCAACTACAATGTAGTTTAAACACTTAATTTGCTTATCATCATGTTATTGTCTATTTTTGGATGCATAAAGCAATTTTGTGAGTTGGAGAAGGTGTAAAGCACTGAGCTTGTTTACTTTATATGTGAAAATACCCTTGAGGCATAACTGTGAACAATGACCAAAAAAATGAAAGGAGGTTTAAAATATGTATCACAAGAAAGATACAGAGGAGAGAGAGAGAGAAAGAGAGTGATTAACAAGTTTTATGGTTTTTAATAAAAGTGGTATGATAATGAATTTCAAAGGTAGTTTTATTTAAATAGCCACTCAGACTTTAAGCATGAGTTACTGTATTCTGTGCTGCAAAGTGAAAAAAAAAAACAATGCAGCAGTTTTGGAGAGGTTAAGATGAACCAGATGTCAAGAAACTTTTGATTTTACAGAGTTGTAAACATGTGGAATAGCTTATGAAGTGTAATTGTTAAGTTAAAATCATTGTAACTGTTGCACCAACTAGATGATATCCTAGGAGACATGCAGTGTTAAAAAGGACTTTTATAGGTTCAGTGATCTTTAGTAACCAATATCCATCTTTTATGTCTGTTTAGGATTCTTGTTTGTTTGTTTTTCCCTTGGCTGTGCAGGGCAATACTTTTTTTTCCATATGTTATAAATTGTTCAGGGTATTATACAATAAATTATGGATTTACAAGTTCATTACTGAGCTTTCTGCTCCTTTTCTTTACTTTTTTTAAAAAAAGAGAAAAAAATTGGAAAAACAACACTCAATAAGCCAGAATTTCCTAAAGTTACTTTAAATATAAAAATTATCCTTTTTATACTATGCAAATATTATATTTGATCTTTCTTTGTAAGAGAATAAAATGAAGGAATTTGGAAAAGTAATGGGATTGCATTTCAATCCACTATCAGTACTTTACTGTATGTTGATACAGATTTATCTGTGAAAGAAAGAACCATCTTAATTGTCTAACACATTTATGCCAGTCCTAAAGAAGATAATGAGATGATTCATGTAATTAACATCACTAGAGTGTGGCTTATGTCTTAGAAATATTAATGGTGCTTAGAATCCTTAATAAGTACTCAGTTATAATGAATACTTAACAATCCTTACTCCTTTTTGTTGTAAATCCTCAGTGCTTCACTAAAAATATTAGTACCCTGTTCTCCTTCCCCCCTTTTTTTTCTTTTTTTTGAGAAGTAAAAATTAAGTTAATTTTCAGGGGATGCTACAGAATGTTAAAAATAAGTATATTTAATGAAAATACATATTATTATACAGACAGAATAGCAATATTTGTCATATAAATCATGGAAAATTTAGAGAAATCTAATTCGGTTTCTTCTTATTTCATCTACTATATAATTTCTTGTATCATATTTTTGCTTTCAGTTCTAAACTATAGAAAATGAAGAGTCCTCTTTATCGTCACTGCATGTAAACCATGTATTATTTAACTATTACTTTATTCTGAACTATATAGAATTTAAATAAATTCTTAATGCATAAACATTTGTTAATTTGTTTTTGGTTTTTTTTAGTTAATAGTAAATTTCTTTCATTTATCACTTATAGATATACTTCCAGTATTTATTGCTAATAACTTAAACCATTTTGCTGTTCTCTTTGTGTTGACATCCACATCCCTACAACAGGTTGCTTTCCCCTAAGATGTAATACAGTACTGTATCATTGGAGGTTAATTTTTAGATTGAAAAGGAAATCAATGAACAGTAGCTGGGATGTAAGTCAAGTCATTTATCTTTTCCACAGTTATTTTCTTTTCTTAAAATTCAAGAGCCAAGCAATATGCAGACTTGTTTTCTTTTTTCTGTGCTACTCAGCTAACTCCTTGTGTTTTGTTTGTGATTTTTCTTTTCAAAGGAACCCTGGTGGAAAAAAAAAAAGTTTCAAAATCCTTTCTGCAGTGCCATCTCTCTTTTCATTGAATATAACTAATCTGTAAAGAAAGGAAGGGAGGAAAGAAGGAAAGAAGGGAGGGAGGGAGGAAAGAAAGAAGGGAGGGAGGGAGGTAAGAAAAGAGGAAGGGAGGGAGAGAGAAAGGAAGGAAGAAACGAATGAACAAAGGAAGAGAGAAAGTAAGACAGAAAGTAAGAGAGAGAGAAGGAGAGAAAGAGAGAGAGAAGGAGAGAAAGAAAGGAAGAAAGGAAGGGAGGAAGGGAGGAAGGAAGGAAGGATGGAAACAACAGCTACTCTACAGAATTAAAGCTGCTGATGTTCCTTCCTAAGCTAAGTAAAACAGTTAAAGAAGCTGGGCTAAATTATGGAGTGAGTGCAAATTGAGCTGGTTTAGAAACAGATTTGTAAGACATAAGAGAGGACTAGATAAAGGGATTGCCCTGACAGCAGATGATTAATGATGAAAGAGGCTTTGAGAAGAACAGGGCTGCTCATTTTGGTGACACTAAGCCATTCAATAGTCTTGATGGTGCCATCAAAATATACTCTCAGGATCTCAGCAGGTGAAAGAGTACCAGTGACTGAGGTTAGGCACTGGATGCAGAGCTTCCACACTGCTTAATTGTTTCAGGCCATCTCTGTTAAGCCTTTCCAAGACAGTGACTGTGCATAGCTTGAGCACAGTTCCCTTCAGTTATAGCTTCCAGGAGATAATATAATGCCCCTGCAACAGGACTAACCTCTTCACCCCTACATGGCCTGCTCAATGCATACAACCAAATCTTAACATTTCAGACATTTTGGCCTGAAAAACTTTTAAGATAGCAGTTATGACTAGGTACTTGTGGTACAAACTGTAATGGAGTCTGAAACACATTTAAAAGCAAAGCTTTGCTGAGTCAGTAAGAAAGAGGAGCAACAACATACTGTAAAACAGCTCCCCTAATCACTGGTAGCAGATACAGGTAAGTGATGCTATGGCTCCGGTAGGATGCCTGGGACACTTAATATCCTCTTAAAATGGGAGCAGCATCCAAACGAACGTGGGTAAGGGTTGTGCTGCCACTTCACTCTACCAGTGTGATTTGAGAGGATTACAGCTTACATGGCTATTATGCACAATAACCTTCTCATGCTGCTGGTACCGATCAAGGGTCAGGGTGTCAGGAAGCAGGGTGCTGGCAATCTGTCTACAACAATGATGTCAAGGGTTAGGGTGTTAGGAGGTAGGGAGTCAGTACTCTAAGAACTCAGATGAAGCTTGGAAAAATGGTTGGTTATGGATGCATCCAATTTACTAGAAAAGGAATGAGTTCTACCCAGCTTCAACGTGAGTTGACCCATGCCACTTATGTCTGGAGCCAAGGTCTAGTCCCTGTATTTGTTTTATTTAGCAATCTAAAATACAGGCATAGCAGATTGCAACCATAACTTCAGGTTCAAACTTCATATCAGCAATCAAAGTAGAAACTTCAACCTTAGTACAGGTAACTCAGGTATTTTCAAAGTCATGAGGGGATGGCTATGGGCTACAGGCTAGGTCTCACTTAATTTCTCCTTCTAGAGGTTTGGGGGTTTTTTTATATATATATCATTAATTAAATAATAATTGCCTGTAAGAAAAAAGGAGCTATGTACCTAAGAAAAGGATTGTAACTGTCAAAGATAGTATTCCGAATAATGATTGGCTTTGTGGTCATGACAATCATCTCTTTTCACAGGACTGTCTCATTTAATGTATGTGGGAATTAAGCTTCTCAATCATACAGGTAGCTTATGCAAAACTGTATCAAATAAGCTGCCTGAGCCCAATAAAATGTGAACCCTGTAGTAGCTACTTGTACACTTCAAAGTTATATTGAAAATAATATCCAAAAAAAGAAATGACAAACAGCTGCATTACAAGTCAAAGAGAATCTTTTATTCTTATTTGAACAATGTTGACAGCATGAGCTATAAAGAAAATAAGAACTGTGTTGTAGCAAACAATTTTTACTTTGTTTTTATTTTTCATTGAATAGTTTAAAATAAGTGTACATCTCATGCAGTTTGACAAAAAAAATCTTTTGGAATTAGGAATGACTTCTTTGTTGTTAAGCTAAGTTAAACCAGCTTTTCTGAAAAATCCATCATAGTATTTCAGTTTTACTGTCTGCAAAATGTAGTTAGACATTATCAAAATGTTTGTCTTACAAGAAGAATGAAAGACAGCTTAAGAGCGTTGATACTAAATGAATTAATTAAGAATCTGCAGAATAAGATAGGAGTCTGGATGGGAAAAGTAGTACACACTAGCACAGTCCTCAATATTGACACAGAAATAGTAGAAATCAGTTTGTCTGTTAGTGGCTTCTTACTGTGTAAAATTAAGGTGCAGATTTCCTTGTCAAAAGTCATTGTGGTTGTTAAAAATTTGTGGGGGAAAATATTCCCTTGCTGGCCATTAGAAGTAAAAACATAACTTCAGTCTCGGGAATTTGCAGATTGCTGGAGGCTGACAGAATAGTTGTCATGGGTTCAGCAGTAGCAGTCATTTTGCTCCTTCTTGGTAGCTGGTGCAGAGCTGTGTTTTTGCCTTGTGACCTGAGAACAGCGCTGATAACACCAATGTTTTTAGTTATGGCTTAGTGATGTTTGGTCTGGCCAAGGACTTTGTGAG
>JAOEHY010028135.1:31174-46815 GCA_025447955.1 Psilopsiagon aurifrons | reverse complement strand
CATGGTTTAGTGTGAGGTGTCCCTGCCCATGGCAGGGGGGTTGGAACTAGATGATCTTAAGGTCCTTTCCAACCCAAGCTTTCTTATAATTGCATGATTCTATGAATGATTTTCTTTCAGTGGTCTGTAATACGTCTTGTCTACAAGGATACTTCTTTTTGGGTCCAGAACCAGAGCTGACCTAGTGGCTCCTTGTTGCTCAATTTGCATAAAGTAACTTTTATTCCCATAAAAGCCACTTCAAAATTCTGAAGGTGGTTCTGCTGGTTTAGGGAGATGAGAAGGGTGCCCCAAAAAGGAAAACATCATGGTTTTGGAGGTTCTCCCTTCCAAGCCAACAACCTTTACCATGCCTTATGCGCCTTTCACATCTTATAAATTCTCTGAATCAGGAGATGCAACTTCACTTATTTGTGAGTAATACAACATGGCCCAATTGTTCCTGATTTAGTCTGCAACATAAATATTAAGTAGCAGTGTTATGACCTTATGTTCATGACACCAGAAGGGTGAGGAAGATCTTGGCACAGGACTCATCCTGTGTCCTAGGGAGATTTTCATTATAACCCTGATATTCAATCACTCTACAAATGGCCAGCTGGAGAAATCTGATCATATTGAAGATCTGGACCCTTACCAAAGAGACTGAGTCTCCTTCCTATATCCCACATAACTTAAACACTCATGTCCTGTTCTGGCTGTTTTACAGCCACCACTAGCACAGCTCCAGAGAGGAAACTTAAGGCCTCCAGCAATGACTCAACTGTGTTATCAAAGACATTCTCTAGGTCAGAGCCTCTGGCTAAAATCTGACCAGGCAGAAGCAGAGTTGGGCTGAGAACAGCAGAGACAAGAGCCTGGCTAGTAAGTGATGCTGTAGTGCAAAGGTTAATAACAAAGCTTCTCCTCACAGGCAGAGCAAACACACCTAAAGCCTCTGCCACCTTGAAGTGCCTTGAGGTGTATGTCAGGTCTTAAGTAACATGCAGGGCAGTTTTATGCAGATGTTCAAGAGATCTCCTGAAGAGGAGCAGTACAGTGAAGTTAGCATGAGCCCATACCTGAACTAATTTTGTATAGTAATGACTTTCTCAATCATTCTTCAAGATACCCATCTCCCACTGTTGCCTATACATGACAAAATAGTCTGAGGGCAGAGGTTCACAAGACTGACCTTTCCATAAATCACATCCTTTCTGGCATACACTGGATTACTGCTGGCTTGGTCCCTTTGGCCATCAGGGTCCCAAAACTGAGGACCTTATGAGAGAAGAGGAACAGGAGGTGGAGCACACAAGAGATGAATATAGGTTGTGGCAGGTTTAGGGATAATGGTGAGAATACAGTAAGCTCACGAGATTTACAGTTTTGGCCTGATATCCCAAACTCATCTGACCTTGCTAATCTTCTGCATTTCCACTATCACTTATGATAAAGGGGCCCATGAATTAGATGGAATAGTTTTACACACCTTTCAGTAGAAAAAGGTACTCTAATTTATGGAGTCTTTTCTTTCTGGTGGAACAGTAAGCGGCAAGACTATGGGGCTCTGACAGCTTCCATATAACATTAAAGCAAACAGTGAGATAATAGAAATCACATTTAACTGCCAATGAAGAAGAGAAAAGCCCTGCAGTTCTTATCTCAGCTTTATTGGTCCCTGTGCAATGCTGTTAGCTTTTACTGTTGTTGATGCACCCAATGACCATTCCCATAATTTGTGTTGCATTGCTTATCACCTGAATGAGAAGGTGAGAGGAATCTAGGTGCATCTGAGGCATAGAAATTAAAGCATTTGGAAAGAGAGAGCATCACCACACACAAGCTCTTGCTGTGTATTAGAACTGGAGTAAAATCTAGTGACACACTTACATGGAAAGCAGGGTCCCTTGAGCTTGACTTTGGGTATAAATCTAATCTATACATGTGTTCTCTCAGTGAATAAGAAAATTCTGTTGTAATTTTCATGAAGAGCCTCCAAACACTCACATGTACTTTGAATTCCTGGCCTATCAAAATCATAGAGTTATAACTCAAAGTCAGTTTCCAGGCAAGAAATCTTGAAGGTCTTGCATGAGAACATATATAAAAAGTCCTCTGGTGAGTACTGAGTGAGCCACCTCAGAGCCAAAAGCCATAGCTAGGCCATTGCAAGCATGCAAAATAGTCCTGCTGAGAAATGGGGCTTGTTAATAATGCACAGCACCTCACTAACATGTCCTTGGATGCCAGGTGAATCCCAAAGGTGGTCCAATTATTGAATTTCCTTGCACATATCAGGCCATTCTGTTGTGGTCAAAAGGAAAGTAAACCAGGTAAACAGGAGAGGTAGCATTTCACAGCAAATACGTCTGAAATGGCAAGACAGCACAGCTCTCTTCTACCACAGTGTCACAAGTACCACAAAGGCAGATGAAGTAAGTTTTGAGCCCTCACATAACAAACCAATAAAACCCACCACATCAGCATGATCAGCAGGATATTTAGAATAAAGACTATCCTGCCCATCTGAGACAGGGCTAATACCACTCCACAAGGCCCCTTTTAACCTTTACAGCAACTGACTTAGTTCAAACAGTAATCTTGCAGATGGTCTCCTGAGGAGTCCCAGCTGATGGACTCATTTCCATTTAGATGCCAAAGCAGCAAAGCATTTATGAACTTCATAATTTTGATCATCTTCAGCCCAGGGAGCTGGAGACAATTGTTTCTGTTCAAGCAAAGAAAACACTTGAAACACAAACATGGGGAAAAATACTTAATTGTTTAAACTCCCAGCCAATGTCTAATGGCATCAGTCATGTTTCACACTCTGTTTTTAGAAACGATAGGCTGAAAGGTACTTTTTTTAGTGTAGGAACAACTTCAGCATAGGAAATGCTGAAGCACTGAACAAAGAAACCTTCATTTTCATACATAGGTGACAGTGAAGAAAAAACAAACACTGTTACAGTGTGCACTTGGCAGCCCTAGTCATACTAAGAAGCTCCATGTGTATCAGGACTTTTCCCATTCCCACATGTTCCCAAGCCATGTGCTCAACCATGCCCTGGAGAGCTTTAGTTGATGCAGAAGTCATCTGAGACAAAGAAGGGTTTTGTAGTCCATGCTGTGAACTACTTCTCATGGTGTCTCGCATCATCCATTACTAATGAAGTGACTAAAGCTACTGGAAGCTTAACTAACTCTCTACTTGCGTCCCAGAGGTTTCCAACTTACTAGGGATGGTTTCACCCACAGCCCTCAGCAGCAGAGTCCCACTAATATACTTCACATACAAATGAGAACTGGGGCAACCATACAACCAGCCCCCCAAAAAGCAGCCTGGGGCCAGGATTTTAATCCCAATCGTATTCGTTCACCCTTGGATACTCTTGTCTGCCTGGCTCTCCCTTACTCACAGATGCTACAGCCCAACCAGTTCTGCTGGATTTCGAGACTTGATGACCCACAGCAGCATTTGGCTCAAGGAATAGTTTTCTGGATTAGCAAAGAGCTTACTGTGAGTCACCATACACACTAAATAGTACAGACCCAAAGTGTCATCATGGGATATTTTACCAGACCCAGTTGTCAGACAAACTCTTAGAAGCCTAAAGAGTTAATCTGTACAGCACATACATGCATACTTTTAGCATCTAATAAAAGGCCTGACTTGGAGAGGGGCTGAGTTGTCTCCATTCTCAACAGTGTTCAAGGCTTCGAAAAATCAAGTGGAAGTTGAAAGGCTGCTCCAATGGCTGATGTATGCCTGCAAGTTTACACTTTCAGGTGCCTAGTTTTAGAAGCAGAAATAGAGTTGGAGGCATCAACATAAGGCAGCTTTGCAGAATCTCAGCATCTCTTTATTCTAAACCTACAGCTGGGCCACCATGAACCTGTCATTTAACACTGTGCCTAGGCATTTTGAACAGTTACCTCCAGGTTAGCAGGAGTGTACCAGCTCCATATTGATCATTTGTCAAATATCATGCACATGGATCTGCAGCTGGTTAAGAAGCATTTCCTCTAAAAGTCAATATTTATTCATTAACAACCTTTTAGCTGGTTAATTGAAAGTGACAGGATGCATTTTGCCTAACAGATTGCATTTTACTGAGTAATTTCTAATTTACAGTAAATATGATTGAAAATAAAAGTTCATTTCTGGTATCAGTGTAAAAACTGTTTGTGCTTCCAACAATTGTGCCATAGGGAACTGCTGGGTATGGATTTGTCTGTGTGTGTGTGCGTGGTTTTTGAATTGCAGCAACTTAGACGAGTTTGTTTCTTAATTCTAGGTATCAGAGCAAAGGGACCTTGTGGTGAAGGTGACAGCAAATTGTGTTAAAGAGTGATTAATCTTCTATTTCACCTTCTGGCCCTCTTTTAAGCAGGATTAGATTTATTTTTTTTTTCTTCCCTCTCCGTCCTTCTGGCATTTCTTTTACATTTAAAAACCTAAGCACCTAGGGGTTAATATGCTCCAGATAATAGTATCACAGGGATTTAAAAAACAAGTCAGATGCGGAGAACTCTGAACAACACTGCTTGCATTGTGGAAACACTTACAAATGGGCACAGAAAGGAATAATAGGTGCAAAGAGATTTTATTCGCTCAGTAACAAAGGCATGTGGCTTGTTAGCATGCTGAGTTCCCGCCTTTCCCTCATCTCTTCTCACTCTTGAAGGTGAAGAGCACCATCCCTTTTGCTTGAAGTGGGCATCATAGAGCAGAAGAGAGACTGAAGTCTCCCAGAATATATTCCTAGCTCAGCCAGACTCTTGTGGGGTGGGAGAGCTGCTCTGAAGGCTCTTTGGGGGTACCTTACTTTGTAAGGTACCCCCATGAACTCCATTTTATTGTTATACCCAACACGCTCCATTTCCAAATAAGTCAATAAGGGGGCAGTGTCTCCCCTGCATCTGCCACCCACATTGCAAACTCACCCTCAGTTTTGGGTGTCCACTGGCTCATGTATCAAGGAACAAGAAAGTGTCTAAAGCTTAATCACAGGAAAAAAGCCCTCTGAGAAGGCAGGTACCAGCTGGGAGCTCACTCACTCCCCAGTGGACAGCAGGGGAGTCCTATGGCCTAGCACTCATGGATGGCCACAGCAGAGTGCAGCCCATCTACCCTAATTTAAGTATCCAAAAGTCTAACTGAGACATATTCACCCTTGGCCTCATTTGCAGCCAAAAGTGAGACGAGAAGTGATCTCATCCTAAAATAAGCATCTAAGAGAGGTCAGAAGAACGGCCCTCTTGAAAGTGCTGTTATTCTCCACCGAGAAAATGTAAAAGGATCCTGGAGAGATTGTTCCAGTGAACATAAAAGAAACCCACAATTGCCAACTTTAAAATTTTGCACCTCTAAACTTTGCCATCGAAAGTGTATCTAAAGAAGATTAAACAACTCCTGCTTTTAATTGATCAGTTATCCCACTGAAGTCCTTTGAAGACGAACATAAATTCATCAGGCAGTTCCCATACGAGGCTCAGCTGCAGAGGCAGAAGCTACCCCCAGCTGATGGAGTGGGCAGATGTACCTCTGATTACAGGTTCTTAGCAGATCAGGCCAACAAAAAGATTGCATTTTTAACTTAGTTATTCCTGGGAGTCACAGCCGTGCTTTTTGATCTCCATAGGAATGGATAATGAACTACGAAGATAATCCATGCACAACATTTAAATATCAGGCAGATTATTTTCTTTTTTTTTTTTTTTGCGATTTAATTAATAACCATTTTGTGGTGTGGGAGGGAAGACATAATGCAGTTGCAACAGCCTTATATTTGAGCAGGGATTGCTTAGGAATCACTTCTTGACAATCTTATCCATGTTGAGACAGCAAGCATGGATCTACCAGCGAACCCTTGCCCCCTGTTTTCTGGCCAGGTTTCTAGGGGTTCCCTTTCTTCCAAGAGAAAGAGACAGAGGGAGAAGGTTGTTCTATGCAAATCCTAGGAGCATTTTACCCATCTGTATCCACCCCCATGTCCCCATCACATGACCACTAATATCAGGAATGTACCGTAACAAGTACTTTCTATGTATCAGTCATACAACAAGGTAACATTTATCAAGCAGAGTTTCGTTGTTCTTTATCCAGGTCCTATCGTGTTTCACCATCGATCTCTGTGATTTTATGGTGGATTTGTCAAGAAGTGAAATTTAAAAAAGCCAAGATGCATTTTTTATTTTTTTTTTTTTACCAGTGTTTTACTTCCTTGATTATTTTTCTAAGACAGTCATAGAAACATAGAATATCTCAAGCTGGAAGAGTTCCATAAAGATCATTGAGTCCAACTCCCTGCTTCTTCCAGGACTATGTAAAACTAAAACATATGACTCAAAGTGCTGTCCAGGCACTCCTTGAACTCTGACAGGAAATGTTTTCATTAGTTGTGATCTCAAAAGAAAAGAAATCATATTGTCATTCAGTCCAAGGTATCTCTTTTCCTTCTATTCCAGTCACTCACACCAGCAGAAAACAAAAATCAACCCTGCCTGGCTGCAACCTGCACACAGCCACAGTTCATGTTTCCTGCAGTATAGCTGATGCTTTTGCCCTTCACCTGAGAGAAATATCTATCAAGTTGCTGCTATGAATGGGTGGAGGGAAGAGCTAGATGCTCCTCCTTTGACATTTTGGGGCCTTACAGAGGAGGAAGAAGAAGAAGAAGAAGTACTGCCACTCCAGACCTTCAAAACAACTCTCTCAGGACCTTCAACAATAGGTAGGAACTTACAAGTGTTGCTTATCCAAATTTTTTGGTGAACATTAATAGGTCTGTTACAATAATCTGCTTCTTCCACTGACACATGCCTTCTGCCCTGTCACCAGCTCTATCCATCATAAAACCAATATCCAGAGATGTCCTCTCCAGGTAGCAGAGGACATATGTCAGCTTTTGGGATTGAAAATGTGTACCTTTTAGAATGGTTTCCACTGCATGAATCCCAGAGGTGGGCAAAGAAGTCCTTCCACCTTCCTGGGCATCCAGCCTTTTCAATCCACCTCTTAATTTATGATCCTACCTAACATAATGCACGGATGGTAACAGGGATAAATATGTCCGTCCTATAACCATTTTTTTTCAACACTGAGAGTCTATTTCAATATTTTGCTTCTGGAACAATCCCCCTGAAGCCCTGGTAATACTCACAGTACAAGGTCCTGTGTGGACTGATAAGCTCATTCAAGGACACTGATAGCTTGAGTAGTTCATGCAGCATCTTTTATGGATTGGAAGAGGAGCAATGCCATCCTTCCAGCATGACATTACAGGGCGGGGAGTGGTATCTTAAAACAGCACATTGGGGTCAGCAGAGAGTAGTATTGCTGCCAAGTACCAGAGCTCAGCCTGGAGACAGACTACTTTTGTTTTAAATCTCTCTGGCCACACTTGCTTCAGGATGATGCAATCCTCAAAGCAAATTAGTACACACAGGAATCTCCATTGCATTGGAATATCTCATTAGAAATAGCTGTTTGTAACAGTGTTTTATCAGGGCTATGACACAGTCAGCAAGTCATCTGAATACAGAGATGTTGTTCCTGCAGTACCTAGAGTAGTGTCAGAAATCCAGACCCTGAGAATAGTCTTTGAATCTCTGTTGTTCTTTAAATGCCCTCAGTATGGAAGCAGAAAAAGAAAGAGAGCACAGGGAAAGACTGTTCTGATTGCAGAACAATCTGATTTGAAGGTTACTGCTATTTTTGCCCTGCCTAGATTGGTCCCATTGCACAAGCAAGATTAAGCTCCGGAGTCTTTTAAGAGGTCTGAAGAAGTGAGGTTTTGTTCTTGGAAATTGCAACCTCTCTCCAGTTTCTACAGAAGAGACTACCAATAATCCTCTGTTTAGGGCACCAGTGTGGGACTTGGGAGACCCAAGTTCGGTTGTCATGGCCACAAGTGTCTTGGGTGACCACTGGCAAGCCGTTTAGGCTAAATCTGAGGCTAGTTTCAACAGAAGAATATGTGTGAAAACCTGAGTTTCAGCTGATGCCTCAGTTGGTCATCTCCAAATGCCTTGCACTTTCTCTGGGTTCAAAATGTATAATTAAGGTATGATGGTCCTCAACAGGAATCTCAGCAGTCAGGTAAGAAGCAACCCTAATGGGAAAGCTAGTAGCCAACACAGACTTAGAAAACATCAGCATAAGGAAAACAGTAGACACACAAGTTGTCAGCTCATGAGAGGTGGTAATTCACTTTGCTTTGCGTCTAACAGATCCTCTCCAGGGTTTTCTTAAACAGGACAAACTGCTCCACCAGCAAGCAGCCAAAAAGGGCGTTTTTCCTTTTGATATTGATTACTCTCTCTAGAGCTAGGAGAGGAGTCATCATATCCAGAGGAAATTAGAGGGAGGTGGGAATATGTTGTCAACAGATCTGTAAGACATTAGGAAAAACTGCCTGGGGAAAAAAGCTGACTTGTATTTCTTCTTAGAAAGGTCATCAAGATTAGGAGTCTTGGGAAAGCTTCATTAAAGTCAGTAGAAAAAATTACAAGTGGGGAAATTAATTTGGGCAGTAAGAAATTAAACACATGCAGAAAGAGACCTCAAATTCTGTCAAAAAGACTCCAAGAAAGAGATGCTGGTACTGTTCACCCCAGCTGAAGGGGTGCAAGAAGTCAAGGGCTGGGAACATCTCTGTTACATGGGATGATGAGGGGCATGCCCTCACTGCTGGTGCATACCTTTCAGTCTGCAGACATACAGACAGCTGTGGCACTTGGAAATGAACCTGCAGATCAGAAACCAGGGGAAGGCAACTTTGCCCCATAGTTTGGATGAGGTGTGCAGTGCTTAATTGGACACCTGGACACCATGGGTCAAGGCCGCTTACAAAACTGATCTTGCCAAGATAGGAAACAGTATCTTTGGAGGATAAATCTCTCTTCCAGAGTGGGGCAACTCAAGACTGTTTGGAAGCAGAACTGCAGCAAGTGGGTCAAGATACGAGTCTTACAAAGTGCAATTTACTGATGAACAGACACAGTGAAAACACAGGGGCAGCAGGATGGTGAACATATAAACATTTAACTTGGGAAAGTACTGTCTGCATTGAGTGATGGGGCAGGGGGGTGTTTAAAAGTCAGACAGACCAAAGAAATGCTGACTGACTTGCTCTTCTTCATGAAACTATTGAAAAAGCAAGAAGTTAGGATGCTGGGCTTGTGACACCTCACAAACCAGAGCAGGGTCTTGAACGTAATCCTTGTCGGTCTAAGCCAAGTGTCTTACACATATTATTTCTTAGTTGGCAGGAGTCAGCATTCACACGTCCCTTTCCTATTTTCTATCTTTGCCTTGAGAAATTCACCCTTCAAAGGTCTCATTGAAGTTTATTTACTTGTGGGAAAGACTTGCTTTTGAAAGATGGGTGTCTCCCATATAGAAATTTCTTTGAAAGGTTTCCATTAAGATCAGATCATAACAGAAGTGGAGAAGAAACTGCATTTGTAAAGCACAGATCCACTGTGTGCCTCCAGAGAAACCTTGAGGATGCATATTTCTCCTAGGTTTTCACAGCACAAAATGAGAGGACTGAAACCTTGGACCAACGCACCACTGCATGTTACTGAGGCCCCATTTTAGCTGGATTTTCTCCCTAAGCCTATAGCAGCTTCATTAACTTAGGCAGAGCTTAAAGTAGCAAAAAATGTAAGAATAGAAAATGACCTTAGGATGCTCCTGATCATTTTCTCAGGGGATTATCAGTTATAAATAGAGCGTCTCTACTAGGAAATACCAAAGAAGCCTTTTCTCCCCAAGAAAGGCAGGAGAAGAAGTGCTCATGCCAGGGCAGGACCAGTCTGGATACAGTGACTGACACCAGTGAAGCTGGTTTATACCAGCTTGTGAGCCACATCTGTGTGATGCTCTAAGAAAAGGCACAGGTCAGACGACTCCCCTTTTCTCATCTTTGTGATTTCCAGTACTACCTAAAAAAGGATTTGACACCAAAGAGGTGTGAGACAGCACGTCAGAACAGAGGCTCATTTAGGATAATTTGGGACTGGTTTTTGCATACTCAGAAAGAAAAAAAAATAAAATAAAAAAGGAGTTCATCCTGGTCTGTTAAGTTTCTAGGTAGCTCTGCTCTAGCATGGCACCATAAATCGCCCGGCACCCCAGTGCAGTGCCAGGAAAGCATTGGTATCTCAACGCCCTCTCCACCACTTAGCAGGATCAAAGAGCCATATGCTCTTCCACTTCCAGATTCACATACTCAAAAAAGAATGGGGCAAGCCTGGCAGAATAGACTGAAGATTTCCACTTGCACCACAGGTTTGATGACTTCTGTAGAGATGCCAACTCTCTTCTTGGGCAGCTCAGTTGCTTTCTCAAATGCTTTCTGTACATTTTGGCCACATATGCATGGGAAGTGACGCCTGTGAGTATGCACAGCTAGGAAAGGCACTAAAAAAGCCTTTTCTTCCAGGGCTCAGTTGTTGCATCATTACTCTGGCCTGACTCCTACCTGCCTTGTGCTCTCCAGCCAGCCCCTACCTCTGTGTAGGCATATGGAATGTTGCCAGGCAGCTCGCCTATGTTCATAGCAAATCCCAGCTCTGATCTAGGAGATCTACAAGGGAGCTCTGCCCTCTGTTTTGCAGGACACCAAGAAACCCAAGTTGTACAGAGCTGGACAACATGGTTTCTTGCCAGTTCCTCCTTGCAAGGCTGCTGCATGCCAGAGAGAGATTAACAAGACAAAAGGACAGGTCGATTTGTTTAAAAAAGAGAACAAACAAGCAAAACTGTTTGCAAAAGCTACTTTTGTCATGAAAGAGGAACATAATTAACAGCCCTTTATGCAGCACCGAATATGGAGAGTAAATGAGCACCCTCTGATCTCCAGACTTTTGTGTTTATCTCTCTATTTTGTTACTACTGGGGACAAGAGTTGCTTTTCCCAACAAGTGGGGACTCCCACAATAGCAGGTAATTAGTCAAGGGGCCCAAAAGGGTCGAATCTTGTCAAGGAAAACTCACTTATACAGTCAGGTGATTAAGCCACATGATAGTAGCTGAACACTGCAGTAGCCTATTGAGATACAACTGCATGCTTGTCACATGCACTCTGTATCGTTGGGAAATCACTATTTTCAGACATCCCCTTTCCCTTGCGAGAAACCAGAAAGTTCAGCAAGTAAGACTGCAGGAATTGCATGCTGGGTTTGGGGTGGGATGAGGAGACTGGCACTTGCCCACTGCAGGGAAGCGATGCTGCACAGTCCGTGCCTGGGAGGGAGAAAGGGTTTGTACAGCAACTTTCCCCGTGATGGCTCTCAGAGTAATTGCCATGACGTGTCTTGCTTTAAAAGACCTTTTCCTGGTAAGATTGCGCAGCTGTTTATAAATATTACCTATAAATAACCCTCATGCTACCCCATGTGAGCTGCCCATGAGCTATAATTAGGGCTGTGATGAATCCACCTTGTTATGGACATGCCGGACATCAAATATCAGGTCTTAAATTTCCAAAGATGCCAAATGAAAATGTGGCAGATCAGACACCCTATCCTATTTGTTGAAAATAAATGTCTTATTTACATTGCCCTGGTTGTAATCTCTATCCCCAAGCCACTACTATTAACTAACACAAGTTTTCTCACTGGACTGCATCAGATAGCTACAGAGGAGACAAAGATCTTCAGGGTGACAGGAATGTCACAGGAGAGGCAGGATTAGAAGCACGCATTATTCAGAGAATTATTTTCAAAGCCTGTGGACATTTAGGCTTTTATTATCTCCCTAACAGCAGCAGTTTCTCTCTGCCTTTAAACACCAAGGTGCAACCAGCTGCTATTGCAGCGTAATTCCCCATATGCAGAAAGCACAGGCAGTTTTCACATGCTGAAATGGAGACAACATTCTGCAGCACACAGCACTGATATGACTCTGTTGCCTCCATGCACAGCTGGTCCACCTCCACCACCTTTGAGTCCATCCTTCAGTCCAGGTTTAACACAGCACCGGTCTGGTCTGCACACAGTCCTGCACTTACTAAGCTCTGCTCCAAAGGGCTCTGTCAGGGGAAAAGCATGGACCCAAAACCCCATCCATACAGGCTGGACAAAGAAAACCAAAGCACAGCTTTCCAAAAACATCATAGACATGTTGAATTTAAGCCACCTATCACTGGTGACATGGACTGAAGTTGGAAGAGTCAGTAGCATTGTCATGGCTTGTAGCTGCCCATGGGTGCAACCATTGTCTCACAACACAGTCACCAGCCCTGATCTTTGCTCCAGGGCAGAAGTAAGGATAATTTTGAGCATTTTCCCAAGAGCCACTTTTACTTGCTGACATTAAGAACTAAAGCTGTAGCATCAAATGGGAAGTCAGAGTCCATGCTGCAGGCGCCTTCCCACTGTGCACCAAAGAGACTTTCCTCTGAGATAATTTAAAAACTCAGGGCTGATTATTCTTTGCTTTGGGAACCATCCCAGTTAAAATGATCTGTATGAAAGTAAGCCATGAGCTGAAAGCCTTTCCATCTGTGGACATGTCTTGAGCTCTTCCTCACAAACACAGATCCCAGGGAAGCCTTCCTGGCCAGGGAAGAGTACTGCTAAGTACAGTCATAAAGATGGAGAAAGCCAGGGTTTGAACTTGCCTGCGCCTTTGTGTCTGCAAAACATCTAACTGCATGCATAAGCACCTTATTTGTGCAGGCAAATATGGATTTAGCATGCACAGCCAGGCTCAGTGAAGTAATTTTACAGTCAGTATGTACGTGCCAACCTCTGAAAATCTGTCCTCAAACATCCTTTAGATTCCAGAGTTTATCCGTCCAGAAGTCAAAGCAACTTCTGTATTTGCACTTGTCATGAAGTGCCTCCTCGGCAGAAATGAGGCAGAACCAATTTCATCCTTTCCTTTTTATTTGGCTGGACTTGGAAAGGCTTAGAGCTGGAAAAGCTGGTCACCAGGAGCTCCAAGCTCTGGATGAAATGTCGCTCTAACACACATGAAAACAAGTAGTTTCGAGAAGCTGACTTAAAACCTGCCTTTCCAGCCTGGGGCTCTGTCCACAGCTGGAGGTATGCAGGTATTCCAGTGGGACGTGCAGAAATGTAGGGTATCACAAGCCATGCAGGCTGGGGGATGGCAGGTCAGGCTGAGGGCATGGGGAAGGTTTTCTCTGTAGCTCATTTTTAAAATGCCTTGTCATGCACAACCACCCTCTAGCTGTGGTAACAAGTCCCCAAAGGCCATGAGAGGCCAGAGCAGTAGGCAGGTATTTAAGTTAAACCTATATGGCATGTTTTCATAAAGTCTGTACTTCTGTCCCTTATGGTCTTTCTTGTAACCTTCTTCCCATTCTCATCATCCTCCATCCCATTTGGCTCACCGGAGAGGCTCAGGACACTATAATGTGTATTTCTTCACCTCCCCTCTTCCTTTCCCAGCTGTTTCAAAGACTCAGAGAACAAGAGCCCTAAATGCAGCTCGAGTTGCCCTTGCAGTAATTCTGCTGAGCCGAAGGCAACAGCCTCATGGTGGAGGCTGCTGGGTAACCAAAGCCCAGTCCAGCTTGTGGTTTGCTGTAGTGAGACCTCACTGACTTTCACGCAAGCAGATCATGACCTTCAACATGAAGGTTGCACAACCATGTGGATATTCTCCCATGCTAACCAAGAAGAGAAGAAAGAGACAGCAGGTCCCATATTGATGACAAGTTATTGACACTGAAACACAGACATCACCAGAGCATGTTATTTCGGTTATTCAAGCTCTGGACAACCAGCAAAAGGAACGGTAACAGCCCATTCTGAATTGATACAGTCTGTTCAGTCAATGATAACATAAAGCCAAATTCAATAAGGCTGCTTTCTTCAGCATGACTAAAGCTTACATCAGGCAAGGCATTACACACTGAAAAGTAAAACACCCAGGAGAGAAACGGTAGATAAATCTGACTGGCCTGAGTCATTACATTGAGAGATGGGGTACACTGTTCTGTACCTGGCACAGCTTCAGATCCTACTGAAGACCACGGGCAGCTGAGGTGCCAGAGTCAGCAGCACAGGGAAGTCCTCACCCTGTTGAAGTCCGTGGTGCATCTACCATTAACATTAGCGGAGGCAGGATTTCACCCTTCTTCTCCTAAGGGTTGCACGAAGTATTCACAATCAGCTGTTGGAAACCCCCTCATATAGATTTACTCTTTCAACTGCCAGAGTCAGGGCAATCCAGACTGAAGCATCTAGAGAGGGTTTAACTCCAGAAAGCACAAAACATTTCTACTGGGACAGAATCTCTAACATGGCCATCCGAAAATTAATACCACCCTGAAATTACTAACCACTGTGGATTGCATTTTTCATAACCCTTCTCAGATTGACTGCCCAATTTGCAGCAAATGATCCAATTCTAGAGGAAGCCAGCATATTTTCCTCATTCCCTTGAAGATCATGCCGTCTGCGTTCAAACTGTAGCTGGTGGGAGTTTTCGCGTTTAAAAATACCCTTCCCCATCCTCTCTCACATACATGCACGGTTTGTGCATGATGATCATTTATTAAAACTCCTCACTCGGAGGCAAGTGGCTGTTCCAGACAAATTGTTGCAGAAGAGCTGGTGACAGAGGAGGTAAGTGCATACCCACGCCACTGTTGGAGGTGTCTGCTGAGCTGTGCATGGCAGGTGGGCTTTCTCTCCCTCCTAGGCTCCCATTTCTTGGAGCAGCGGCAGGAGGAACCTCACTGGGGCTTCATCATTGCTCCTTCTGCTCTCTTCCCTGTTACCATCTTGTTTGCTCACATTATTTTGCCTCTTAGTTAATGATGGGCTCTGACGTGGTTGAACAGTGACACAGCCAGTGATACTGACTACAGTGTTATATTTTTATTACTTCTTTTGTACAGCCCTTCAGTTACTGTCGTTCATATTCTACCAGGATTCAGTATAAAACACACTCCAGGGTCTCTTCTTCCTATTCACTACATCCCATTAATGCATCCTGAAAAGGATTCTCATATGCACACACTTTCTGTGGTTACTATTTTTTGCTCTTTCTTCCCTTTACCAATCTGCATCTCTGCATCCTGCTGGGGGATTAGGGCCATTGTTGCTATTTAAAACAGCTTCGCTTTGGTGTGTGCTCTGAAGGCTGGATGCTGGCCCGTCACCTTCCCACCTGCTTGGATAGTCTCTGTTTGGGACTGAAATCCCTCATTATGTCCTTCACTTCAATGATATGGATCTGCCAGGGAATCAGGGCCATAAATAATAGCCAACCTGTGTGGTCCTGCCTCTGTAAGCACTGAATCAGTGCAGCCTTTGAAACACTCCAGTTGGCCCACTGAAGCTGAGAAATGATAGCTCTTGGTTTCTCCTCTCTCTTACAGCATCAGTCCTAAACTACATAGGTACAAACACAGCAACTCCATTGGCTGAGCCACATCTCTGGGAAGCTAGAGTCCAGCTTAGGAAAGCTAAGGCCCACTTCGAATTAAACATGGCTAGGGATGTTAAGGACAACAGGAAGGGATTCTATAGGTACACTGAAAATAAAAGACAGACTAGGGACAACGTGAGCCCTCTCCAGAAGCTATCGGTAGAACTGGCTACCCTGGATTTGGAGAAGGCTGAGGTTCTTAATGACTTCTTTGCCTCAGTCTTCACTGGCAAATGCT
>JAOEHY010028135.1:4506-31074 GCA_025447955.1 Psilopsiagon aurifrons | reverse complement strand
AAAAAGGACATGGAACTGTTGGAACAAGTCCAGAGGAGGGCCACAAGGATGATCATGGGACTGGAGAACCTCCCATAAGAAGATAGGATGAGAAAGTTGGGTCTGTTCAGCCTGGAGAAGAGAAGGCTGTGTGGAGACCCCATAGCAGCCTTCCAATGTTTGAAGGGGGCCTATAGGGATACTGGTGATGGACTCTTCATTAGGGACTGTGAGGATAAGGAGTAATGAGTTTAAGCTTAAACAGGGGAAGTTTAGGTTGGATATGAGGAAGAAATTGTTTACTATGAGAGTGGTGAGGCACTGGAATGGGCTGTCCAGGGAAGCTGTGAATGCTCCATTGCTGGTGGTGTTCAAGGCCAGGCTGGACAGAGCCTTGTGTGGCATGGTTTAGTGTGAGGTGGGGGTTTGAACTAGATAATCTTAAGGTCCTTTCCAACCCTAACTATTCTATGATTCTATGATTCACTTCCAGCTGTGCTCAGCCTAGTGCAGGATCTGAGACGGGTGATTGAGGGTAGACTGGGTAAGTAAAGAACAGTCAAGAGAACAGTTTCAGCCTTTTCTATATTATAGAAATTATTATATATATCTAATATATAAATATTGAAATATTTCTATATTATACATATTAGATACAGGGAGGAAACCAGCTTCTGTGCAAGTTCAGCAAGACTAACCTCCACCAGCTGTGATTCCTCTATCAATCGGCTCCCTCCAGCCTGCACACAGAGGAGATGCAAATAGAGGCTGCCACATCTTCATGCTACCTGAACATTAAGATGACAAGGCAATCTCTGATCTCAAGACTAAATCAGCTCTCCAACCTTTAAGTGTTGCTGGAGCAGTTTAAAAGACAGATCTAGGTGCTTGGGTCCAGCCCATTATGTTCAATGGAGCTGCATCCATTTGCAGCCGTTCTACATTTGACTCCTGTAAAACACATCGACATGGGGAACAAATGAGTTTCTATAGGTCTTGGAGTTGTACACAAATGCACAATGATCTCAGATCCATCTGCTCCCCAAGGCCTGAAAGTGAAATCTGCTTCCAATCTTATGTTTTATGCTTATTGCTGTCATGCTGTTTATACACCCGAATGCTGCACATTCTCGTTTTGTTTAACATAAACAACAACTATGCACCGTCTGCTGAAACTTTGTCAACTGCCTCTTCCTTCTGTCTGGATAATGAAAAGACACAATCTAACAAATGCATCTTATTCTGTTTGCTTCCAGACGTAATATATCAAGCTTGAACATAAGAAGTAAGGGAAAAAATTAGATGGATTTGGTTTCAGTAGATGTAATTCAGCTTAGCTTCATGGAAGTCAGTAGAACAACACTAAGCAAGCATCAGCCAATAACTTAAACCAGTTCTGTATCCTTTTTAATTCCATCTCAGTGCTTACCAACATGCCAAGCCAGAGACATTCACTCCTAGTTTTATTCCTCATATACAGACATCGGATTCACTGGGACAACGTTCACTTTAAAGAAGCTGTTCATTTTTAAGAAGCTAAAGCAAGACGTATGTGTGGGACAGCCTTCCCATACCTGCAGTGTTAGACCCTCCTCTGATATATCCAATTGTGGCCTGCATGGACCTTGTCCAGTGCAGAAATATAGGATACTGTGAACCTTTCAGTTACATGATATTTGAAGCTTTGAATGCACATAGATATTCTGCCCTGTGATACATCCAGTCAACACATCTGCAGTGGCCAGTACCTCTAGGGGAGCTGAAGCTATTGTTCTTCACAGAGTCTTCATTACATTCAAATGTGCCATGCGCTGTGCTAGCCATTTTCTCATAATTAGACTTAGCTGCAGTAATTCCTCTCTGAAAGTGAATTTTCTTCTAAATGAATGCAGTTATGATCATGGCCAGGATTTGAGAAATGATGTGCAGGAAAAAAAAAGAAAAAGAAAAAAAAAAACCCTATCTGGCTTTTATTTTCTTATGGACATCATAACTGCAAGAATGTCAGTCCCATCCAAACAAAATGTCATTGCTGTTCCCTCAACAAAACGACATCCAGTTCCTCAGCTCAGGCTGCAGAACTTTCATGAAGAACAACAGAAAAGACAGAGAAAGGAAAAAGACAGAAGGGAGAAGAGACATTGATAAACAGATTTTAAACTCACAACGTGCACTCCTGTTATAAAACATATGTATCATCTTAGCTTCTGTCACACTAACTGTGCCAAATTCAGGGGAAAAAAAAAATCCATTAAAAAGCTCAGCAAAGCCCCATCCAAAAATACAGATCCTGGAAACTTCTGATTTGTCTTTTTTTTTAACTTTCTTAACTCACATAGCTGTGCAGTTGCAACAAAACTAGTTGCCTAAAATTATTTTCACCCTGCATTTACGTAGCTTCTAATGGCTGCAACTGGCAAAAAAACACGTATTTCTGCAGGCCCTCTCCTTTAGTTACCCACAACCTTCTCTCCTGCAGGACTTGCTCTGAAGCTGTCTGCTGTTGTCAAAGACCAGCCTTAGGTCTTGGGTTCCCCCTGCTACAACCTACCAATCACACTAGCTCTACCATCCTGAGTCTAGAAATCAGAGTATCCCTGTGCCCAGAGATACTTAAAGGGCATAAGGATGATAGGTGAGCATGAGTCAAATGCACACCTCCACTGAGGCAAGTATGAGCAAACCTGGTGCCTTGCTGCCACAGCATCCTCAGTACTGCCTTTGTGCACAGATCCGGATTCCTGCTTTGCCAGTGCACTGCACAAGCCACTGTCTTTGGCTTACCACAGCCTCTGGGCAGAATGCAGCAGAATTTAAACATCTGCAATGGGTGGAAAACAAAGAGGAATGGGCTACCAAAATGTTTCATAAACACAGAAAGACTCAGGAGTGAAGGGGAAAGCAACAGTATAGCCTCATAGTAATAATTACTGTTATTGATATCTACTAAAAATCAGTAAAACATATAACATTACACATAGCTCTTGTCTGAGCTCTTTGATCATTTCATTTCCATTTTTGAATAAAGAAAAGCTTATTTTGCTATTTCAGCTTCTGAACCAATCCAAGACATATGCAGGGATGCCACACACACAAAACAAAACACACACACACATCCTCCACCAGAGACAACCTGACATTTTCCAAACCTTAAAAAAAAAAAAAAAAGACAAACCATGAGTTTATCCTGAACGTGGGTGAGTTCTCCTTTCACTGAGGCAACTTTCTGGTGAAGATGGCTAAATAATCAGCTGGGAAACTAAAGCCGCTAAAAATCAGCTCACTGAAGGATTTCGGAGATCCTAAACTTAACATAATGCACAACATATCCATGCATTTCACTGCTCTGGTACATTGTCTGGTGAAGCATGCGACCAAGTTGCCCAAGGAAGCTGAGAATGCTCCATCCCTGGCAGTGTTCAAAACCAGGTTGGACAGAGTCTTGGGCTACATGCTGTAGTGGGAGGTGTCCCTGCCCAAGATGATCTTAAGGTCCCTTTCAACCTTAACCATTCAATTGTTCTATGATCTCTACAAGGCACAAGTTCAAGGCAGAGTTGGACATTTCAATAATAAGCACAGCAAGAGCAATAGGAGCAAGGAGTTAAAAAAGACCTAGCAGTTTAGCAGGGATATAAAATCCTTTGCTTGGAGGGATGGGGGAAGAAGAAGAAAGTAAACCAAGGATTTTGTAGAAAAGTTTCTCTCTGAGTAAGTTAATTCTATAACAGCAGGGCTTTTAGCATCTGCTTTGAATCAGAAAGGACCAGCCAGGTTATGTGATGGGGATTAAGCTGGACTGGATGATAGATTTCACATCCAGTTTGCTCCCTTTCATATTCATCTCAAAAGAGAAAAATAGTGTAGGTAGAAGCCAGGAGCCTGTCTCTCAGTCCTTCCACTTCTATTTCCAGGTATGTGTAAGACTTGACCCTTCTTTTCACTAAAACCTGTCTGCTGAGGCCACGAGGGAAGCTCACAGTCTGTGGCACAGGGAGCTGGTTCACACATGCAGGGACAGGCTGATGGGAGGTTTCACGCAGGATGTGCTCACCAGGATGCTAAAGTTTTAGAACAACCAGTGCTGTGCACACGCGTTCCCCATGTCCCACATCTTGAGCTCAGTCAGAAAGTGGTGAGGTCAGTTCCTGAGACAGCAGCCACAGGGCTGGAAAAGAAGTGGCAATAAAGGAGCTGATATTATCATAAAAGCTCTTATTGAGGGCTGTGTTTGCTGGCAGCAGTGTGGTTGCATTGCTCATGTCTGGGAGTGCTGGGAATGACAAATTTTCTGCAACAAAAACTCAGCCTGAGCCAACATGAAGAGCAGGAGAGGGGTCATAGGTCCAGTCTGGCAGCACACCCACCTGGAGAAGACCTCAACTCAGTGACAGAGTTCAGAGAGGAGAGTGGGGAATGTGATAATCAGGCCCCACATGACAGAAAAGCAGCATTGTGGGGGACTGATGCACTGAGACAAAGCAGTCACGAGATAAAAAAGCTCAGCTCATCCTTTCCCTGTTAGTTACAAGGAACAATAGGCTGACCAAGGTGAGCAGGTGAGTGTGGAGAGAGGAAGAAAATGCACAGTGGGAGCCCCGCTGAGGTGGGCAGGCATCAGTTTGTTATCTGGGGTGAAGTAATCACTGAAAACTCCCTTGTGTTTGCGGCATTTTGTCACAATGAATATTTAATCAGGCCAAAGCATGCCTGGCAGTTTGCAGGCATGTTCCCTGTGTAGTGAGGCTGCTTGAGAGCCTCCACCAAGACAGGGGGGATGCACAAAGAAGTCTACAACACCGGCCACCGTTTCTCTCCTATAGGCAGTTAAACCCTTGACCACTCACTTGAATACTTGACTTAGAGGTCAGAAATGCTACAAGCACAAAGAGTAGCAAACCAGGGGCTTCCTTACCCTTGAGCGTCACCAAGACTCAGAAATACCTTTTGTTCTGAAACTAACATGTAGCTGTCCATTTTAGGTGTGAAAGGGCACTGTGAATGTATGTCTGCAAGCATGATGTTTGAGATCCTGCTTAGTCAGGAAGAAAGCCCTTGGGAAGCTTCATTACACAGAAAATCTCTTTGGTCTTTCTGGTCCTACCGTGGGGAAGGTGGCAGCCTGCGCAGAGCCAAGGTTAACATTGTCCTACAGAACTAGATGTGGCTATGGGGTTCAAACATCAATATTCCCAGTAATCAGAATCCAAATCTGGCCACAGTGGGGCTGGTTTTGCCTCCAACACATTAATGCCGGCTTCTCACATCCATCAGTCACATCCAGCCTTTTCAAACCAGGATCTTCAGAAACATGAGTCTCTCATTGTCCTCTTGCTGCCCTGAAATGCATCCAGCCCTGAACCTCCCAGCACTAGGGAGAGCAAACAGCATGCATCTGCAGCCAGCAAAATTGCATCTGCCAACACCAGCTTAGCTGAATCCTGTGCCAAGGGCAGCCATCATCCCAAGGATGGAGGGCTTGAAGCCTCTGCTGGGACCTGAGCATTGTCTAGGCTTCCAGAGAAATTCACCCATGCAAATCTGGCAGCACAGGATGGATAACTTGACTCCAGGTGACTGCACTCACTCTCAGGAATGACCACCTCTGGACCAGCTGTCATAGAGGGGTAAATTTCAGGCTGCCCTTTTGCTTTCTCTCATTCCTTTTCTGGAATTAGAGATGAAGGGAAACATCTTCTTCAGTGGAAAAATATATTAAAAAAATAGGCCTGATCTTTTTCTCTTGGGCTCACATCTTTCCCAGGAGCACATAAACCTCAATCATTCTGACATTTTCATTGATCCCAATGAAAGGACAAATTAAAAGCTGATCATTAATTCACAGACTCACTCTGCCCCTCTCCCAGAGAGGAACACTGGCTTATTTATGTCAAATAATCACTTTGTGCTCCATCCACAAATGTGCCATTATGTCCCAGAAGTTTAAGAAAACCCTCTGAAATGTGGGGACTTAGTTGGGAATTACCTGGACTATACCAGATCCTGCTGGAGGCCTCCCCTCAACCACCCCATGATCCCCATCACAGTGAGTTTCTACTTTTCCAAACAGTTAACCCTATGATGTCCCTTCATCCCATTTTGGCTTGGTTGCGAATTCACAGCAGATTTCCAGAGGAAATCAGCCTTACAAATGTGCTTGTGGCTTTGCTTTTGTATGTGTTTTCCAGGCAAAAAACATGGGATGCGTTATGGACCCCAAAGCTGTAGCAGGAGGAGGTAAGACATATTAGACAAAGTCACAGAGGAAGCCAGGAGAAGAGCAGCTGAAAGAGGCCGCGGTCCATCTAAGGTTTCCCAGCCCTGCACATTAACCACAGCCATCTCTGCTTATATCTCATTTTATCCTCTAAATGCTGGAGGCTGTTTAGTGTCTTTTTTTCCCCTCTTCTTTTTTCTGTTCAAATATTTTACTAGCTGCACTGAAAAGAGAGCTACAAACAGTAGGGGAGAATCTCTCATGGCCAGAATACAATGAAGCGCATAAGTGCGAGGGATTGCTCCTTACAATGCTTGAATCAAAGATAAACATGAAAAGAGCTGCCTCCTTAGAGCATAAAACAGAAGAATACACCATTCCCAAGGGGAGCAGTAATGTCTTTTAAAAATAAACCAGCTGCCTCAGAGGTCAGAGCGATGTGCGGAAGAATATTTTTTTTATCCAGCAACTCACCTGAATTTCAAATCCAGGCAATTTGCTGCAAACAGCTTTTGGGAACAACATTGGGATGCAGGACCTGCTGCAGAAAGAGCCCCTCTTCCAAGGACCCCAAAGCAATCTGCAGTCCTTAATTAAGGGAACTTCTCAACATCCCTAGGTGCTGGCTAGAAAGCTCTTGTCCTTAAAATGATGTCATGCCTGTATTGGGCTGACAGATCACTCCTGGGCAGCTGCAGGCACAGCGTGCTCCTCAGTCCCTGTTTTCCAGCCCAGAACTGCCTTCCGGAGTTGGGGTCTACCATGGCAGCCAGAACTAGCTGCCCAGGGAAGCTGGCAGATTCATTCCCAAAAGCAAGGACTGCCACGGTGCTCCTGGCAGACCCTCTGAAGAGCAGGGGTAAGGCAACATCTTCAGCTGCTTTAAGAAACTGAGCATTCAAGATCACTAAAACATGCAACCTCATGAAATTAGAAGCCATGGAGACAGGGACAGGAATTCTTAAATCACTAAGGCCAAATATAAGGTGTATCTCACAGAGCCATCCTGAGGCAAGTCCAGTTGAAGTCCCTGCAGCATCATGGTGCAGCATCCAGGAGGCGAGAGCAGCCTGACTTGCAATCCACTTTTACAAGCCCCACTGGCTCTTCACATCAGCTGTGATCTGCATCAGGATCCCCAGGCTGCAGGGTCAGCAATGCAGAAGTCACCCTTCAGCCCTTGGGCTGGGGTGAATCTGTTCCCTGAAAGCATAGGTTTAGGAGGGGACTGAGGACCACTACCAGAGCTGCAAGATGATGAGATCTTTGTTCCGCTTGAATTTTCCATCCAGGTTATCCAAGCAGTGGGACACCGGCATGAGGAAAAGATGAGCAAGCTTGAGGTGTCTTCAAAAGGAACCCCCTCCTCTTCTGCTTGCCTGCAGGGAAGGAGCAACACATTCCACATGTCTCTGACTGATAAACTCATCCAACATCCCAAAATACAAAAGCTTTTATTCAGCCATGTAGAAAAAGAGAATCTCATGTCATAGGGGTAAACCCCAGGCTGAGATAGGGTAGCACCATATGAAAAGCAGTACAGCCTGAAAACACCAGGGTGCTTTTGGAGCCCACCTTATTCTCTGTCAGTTGCCAGCCACCATAGTGAATTGTTGCTGTGTCCAGGGGAGATGGAGGGCTGTTGAATATTTATTGCCCTTTGAGAAAAGCTGCCCATTGCTGACAGGTCCTATACACCATGTCAGGGTTCTGCCTTGTTGATGTCAAATTGTTCTGCACTTGGACCTAGAGTATAGTTCTGCAACTGCCTTCCAGCAGGGTCTACACACCTGGACTTTGTTGCTGCTATTGATAGTTTTATTCTGCAAATGATGCAGAGATGCAGGAATCAGCATGACAAGGGAGAGGCTGGGACAGGCAGCTGCCCAGGACAGACACTGGGGCATGCTAAGCTGCTGCAGGCACAGTCTCAGCAGCATCAGCTCTTATTGGAGAAGATGTTTTGGGAAGAAGAAAAGAACGATCAGAGAGGAAGCACATATGAGAAATGCAATGAGCACGCGCAGAAGAACTGAAAGCAGAGCTCCTTTCACTGCTATTCACCTCACACCAAGAGGCAGCCAAAAAGTTGGGGGGAAGAGGGGAGTGGTATGTTTCAGTGACCAATCCTTTGAAGGAGAAAATCAAATTGATGTATTGCCCTGGGAAATTAGGAGCCCAGCACTAGCACCAGAAGAATTTGATCCTAAGAGGGCTCAGTGAAGAAAATGCTTTTGCTCTTTTACTTGATTTGAAGATATGTCTTTTCCTGAGAAAGAGAGGGAGATCCCCTTGTTAAGCTACATCAGTGTTCTCCTCAAGTCCTGGGAAAGCCTTCTGCCGACATCCATAACTTTGTGCACAGCCACTGGGGGTATGTCACAGCCAAGGAGAGCTCCCCTTGCCGAATATGTGCCAGACAGGCTTGGGTGTCCCATGGGACCACTGTGCTTTACATTTCAAGTCTGAGGAAGCTTAGCCTGCATGGTGACTATGCGGTTATTTTGGACAATTTGTTGTCTTTTTGTGGAAATGGAAACGTCTTGTCTTGTTCCCAGAGGCCAAGGCTCCTTCAACTCTTTGACACATCCCCAGCCACCTAGGCACTTTCTTCTCAGCACTCCATCCTTGCATGTGCTTCAATTTGCTGTTTATATTTCCTTTGATATATGATGGCTGAGGTGAATAAGACTGTTTCACCAAGATGTGTCTCACAGTTACTCTAGTTAATGCAAGAAACGGCCTGCTGTAGACAAGAGCAAAAAAACCCCACCTGCATATTTTCACCTGCCTCAAACTCCAGCTTTTGAAACACAAGTCAGACAGCAAAGGATAACCTTTAGCACTTGCTAGTCTGCCTGAGAAACAACTCTATTTCCACCTGGTGCCAGAGGAAAGCTGTTCCTGAAGCTTGCTCTTGCAATATGGACAAATAACACAACAGACAGCTGAACCAGCACTGAAATGTGGTAAAAAGGACAAGGTCCAACATGGGCTCAAGAAAGTGTAAAAGAATGTTTTGGCTCCAGTGACACTGGTCTGATATGAATCCATGGAAAAGACTGCAAAGATAATTTAAGCTAGCCCACCAGACCACTCATCTCTTACCCCATGCTTTTTTACCTTCAAGAGATAAAAATCAGTTTAACCATATTTATGGCAAATTCATGGCTCTTATGAGATATTTAGCAGCCAAACAGGACAAGCACAGGGAACTCTTATCCCTGGCTAAAACATAAAGCTGCAGGTCAGACTCCTTACATGTCACAAGACTAGCTTTTCATGCAAGGTCTGTCCTCAGCGTTTGGTTCCAAGAAATAATAATTTGCCTTTGTGCCCTCTCTATGTGGATACATCCCACTGGGATGGAGTGAACCACGGGCTAGAAGTTTTCATATTCTGGTTTGCAATTCAGTTTTGTTTAAATGGTACCATTTTAAAGGTAACCTGGGACCAAGCGTGTGTCACAGGCACATTTTTAGTGATGGCATCATTGTCTGCAAAGAGCACTGGGGAAACTCAGCCACGAAACACACATTCACCCAGCATCAAGGATGCCTAATATTAAAAGCAAAGTAGCTCCCAAAAGGCAGCAAACTCAGCTGCTGGAGGCCACCCATTTGGGCTGCTCCAGGCAGCAGAGTTCCCAAGCAAACAAGCACAGGGCTGGGGGAATAGAAAGGATTTCGCATGGTTCACGTGTCAGACACAGCTCAGAAAGGTCAATCAGTTTTGCAGCAGGAGCCAAAGGAGAGGAAAAACTGTAGCTGATTAGGAGGAAGGGGGGAAGGGGAGAAGGAATCTGTGGCCGTGCCAAAACCTTTGTAAACAAACTTCTCTGCAATGTTGCAGATGAAAGAGCAATGTCCGACAAGCAGGATCCAGTTCTTAGGCATAAATCAGGAGCTGCTCCAGTAAAATCAAGGAAGTCATGCTGGCATAACTGGGAGGGGAATCACCCCCTCCTGCTCCCAAACAGTAGCCTTGGCCCCCAAACACAATTTCCCCCTCCCACATACAAGCAGCTCGCTTGGGTGGTAGCACAGCCAAGTGTCTGGTGTTGGAAGAGCCCCCAGATGCCAGTTCCTGCCCAGGTTTGGGAACTGAGGGTGCATCCACGGAGCCACAGCCGGTCCAGGGGAGAGGGCGGTGGTTTCATCTCCAGCTTCTGTATTTCCTTTGTTCCTTGCTGGCGGCAGGTCTCTCCAACATGTGCGCACACGCAGCAGCTGCTCTCTCTGATAGGGAAAGGGCGGCTGTCCCAAAAGGAGATGAGCAGCGACACAGACCGCAGCTCGTTGACAACACGCTGAGCCACAAGCCACTTTTTACACCCTTTTACAATAAATATTAGCTGGAGGGGGCACTGTTTTTCCCACTCTCCCGCCAGCACGGCCTCTTATTGTTTACTCTCCCCCAGCAGTCCAGGCGCTCTTGTTAATATGCTGTGATTGAGTACTTTGGAGAGGATGGGGTTTGGGTTTAGCTCCCGGCTCCCTTTGGAGAGCTGTTTACTCTTTAGTGGTGCCTATGGCCCGCTGAAGACAGTGCTCCTTCACCCCTGCTGGGTCCATCTGCTTTGTCTGCCTGTTTTCCTGCTGCCACCGGCAGGCAGCTGGCCTGCGCATTTCAGCTAGCTGTTCGTAACCCCTGGAGGAAAACATAAAATTAACCCCGTAAAGAAGGGGGCTGGGAAGGATGGAAGGGGAGGAAGGAGAGAGCGGTGCAGCTCTGCCTCTCGACGCTGCTCCCCCTTCCGAAGCTGCTCCCACTCCACAGCTGCCCGCTTTCCTCCCGTGGAGGAAAAGCCTGCAAGGACAGGAGCAGTGCAGGGCTTAGTCCCAGATGACATCAGGATGCTGCTGGCACAAGGTGAGGATGTGGCTGAGGTTTTTCTCTTGTTCTGTATTTTTTACCTGGAGTGCACAGCGTGCAAGCAGAGGTTTTAACTCTTCTCAGATTCTGATGTCTCTGCCCCACAGCATGGGTAAGACAAGAGGGTCTAAGACCTGATTTTTCCTGGGCTTGATGTCTGCATGGGTCTCCACTGTTGCCCAGTGTTCCTCCACATCTGCCCCCAGCCACCAGCAGCCGCATTCCCCATCTTTTCCCCACAAAAACCCCAACACAAGAGCATGACTATCAAACACTGTGATTACAGCCATGGGGCCAGGTGTGCTCCCACACACTGTCACCCCAACTGTTCCTCTGTCATTGCCCTGCCAAAATGCTACACATTGGTTGCAGCCAGTGGTCCGTTGGAGTCCATGTTTGGTCTCAGGGTTCCAAAAGAGATTTAAGTAGAGCTATGACCAGAGCTGGCACAAGCTGTGGAGTCGCATTACATGAGAACAGAGGTATCCCTATTGATGCCTCCTGAAATCTTTCTCTGCATCCTTCCATGAACCAGATCCTTTGCAGTTCAAGTGAAGGCCAAGGTGTCTCCACGGTTTGCAGCATTACCAGACACACCAGTCCCCCCAGGACCATGTGCTGCCAGCAGCCTCAGAGTCACCCACTGACCCACAGGGACTCTCTGTGGCAGACCCAGGGATCACACAGAGATGATGGCTACATCCTGACCCCATGGGGAAGAAAGGAGACATCTGGCATAAAGCTGGAGCAGTGCTGAGAGAGCCCAGATTCCCGTAAGGGGCCTAACCTTCGGGTACAGAGAGGGGCTGGGCTCCAGGCTCACCCTCTGCCAGCAGAGTATCCAAACCCTTTGGTCTATCCCAAATCCCTCTAAACCAGTTCTTGCTTCTTCAGAGACTGACCTGACTTAGGAAGTGTTTGGCCACCAAAAGATACTACAGATAAGTAAGCTAAACAGCTAATATGCTAGGTGCCCACAAACAGATGCAAACACATACCTGTGTCCATAGTCCCACCATGCAAACACAGCAACTGTATGCATAAATGTACATCTGCGTATGTACATATGCTTGTGTTTCACATGCATACATACACCCACACAGCACTCTCCAGCTGGGGGTTATTCACACTGAGTTTCCCCAAACCTCCCCAGCTCCAAGTGGAAACTGGGGCCGTTCCTGATTTGCCTTTGTCCTCCCTCAGATCTGCAGGAGTAAATGAGATCTGCTCCTCTTCACACACAACACTCTGGGCTAATAGGAAAAGTAAGTGGAACCAGAAGTTAGCTACAGTTGTCAAGCCAATATTATATGCTGAGGAAGCCAGAAAAAGTCACTGATCTCCAGAAAAAACTGTAAGTCTGTGTGAATACAGACTTCTATAGATAAAATAGGTATATAGGATCTAGCATCCCCCAGAGACCTCAGCTACTAAGCCTGCTCCCTAGGACATCTGCAAAGTACCTTTTCTTCTCCTTCACACCACCCACTAAATCCACTGGATGCTGTGGCTTTAGTCACTGCTCAGTGACACCTCTCCTGCATGGCAAGCCAGCCCTGGCAGGGGGAGCAGGCAGCGTGTGCTCCAGCAGCGCGGCACTTGGCACAGGTAGAGCAGATGCCAGGTGCACATCAGCGGGGAATCGCACCTCAAGGTCTCACATGTGCACACCACTGCTCGCTGGAACTGCAACCAAACCCCTTTACAAAGCATGCCTCCCCCGCCCCTCATGCCATATCCACAACAGCAGCTGGGCGAGCAAAGATGCATTGTCTGCCTGACGCATTCGCCCTTATAACCAGCTCTCCACATGTGCATATCCCTTGCTTGCATTAAAGAGATGCTCCAGTGCCTCCAATGGAAAAGAGATACCCTTCATTGTTTGAGACTGTGTTTATAATAGTCAAAGCCTCCATAAATTACAATTATGTGACTGATCTGCTGTTGGTCTGGGTCCATTAGAGACACTTGCTTTTCTTACCTTCATTTCCTCCCTCTTCTTCCAAGTAATAGGCTTTGCCAGTACTAGTTCCATACAACTGCCCATTGGAAATAACTGCCAGTGGGAGAGGCCGAGGATATTGGCTCCCAAAAGCCTTTGACTGTACAGCAAGGATTAAAGATGCCACCTTCTATCTGATGAGGACTAATTTCCTACTAAAAAAAGCTGGTTGCTAAACATCTGCCCTGATCGGCTAGCAAGCTTATTTCCAGCAGAGTTGAGGAAGGCAGCAGAATATGCTCAAACTGGTCTGAAGTACCTGGCCACAGTTCAGCAGTACCAGGCTGCCTGTGGCAATACCAACAGCAGGAAGACCTGATTCATACTAAACCTCTAGTTACTAGAGTCCTCTGCAAACAGTGAGTAGGGAGCACAAAAATGCCTGTATGTAGTGGAATATGCTACCACATGAGTATTTTGTGCAAGTCAGGACCTCAAGCTCCAGAGGACTGCAGGAGTTTAGCCTGATCTCACCTATGAGGTGCATGTGCCTAGATTTTCCAGTATTACCCCATAGCTGGTATAGTAACAGCTACACGTACCCTGACAGCAGTGCAACCAACCACTGACCTGGAGAGAAAGTACTTCTCTCTGGAGCCCTTTGAGTGCTGACAACTTCACAGGATTACTGATTCCCTTCCTGTACGGGGTTTGAGGTCCTACCTTCACCCCAGGCTCTGTCCAGGCTCTTTCTGGAAGTGCAGACCACTTGTCTGATCCCACACATTAAAGGGCACACAGCAGCCGAGGATTTGTGAGCTAATATGGTGAAATAGCCTAGAAATAAATCACACCTTCGGCACTCGGAGGAGTTCAACACGTTTCCAAAGGTAAGCCCAAGACTTACTTATGGGATCTTTCACACAAGAGAGTTAGTAGCAGACCTGGATGATGGATTTGTCCTTTCTTGGGGTGGGAACGAGAGAAACTTCATTTTTGAAATGTTGGGGAAATGTCCAGGGAACAGAAGTGCCAGCAGTGATGGGACATACCAGAAAACCGCAGGGTAGGGCTGTTGTGCAGAACCAGTATCATCATGGTAGTCTGTATTTTGCAATGCAGCTGCGCACTGAGAAATGGATAATACTGAATTATGATTTTTTCTTGGTTTTTTGTAAGCAGGAGATTGTGACACTTCAGGATGCAGGGGCGATAATGGAGCTCTGTACATGGCCACAGAAGTGGGACAGCGGGAGAACCTCTTGGTGTTACAGCTCAGGCTCCTGTCCCTATTTGTTCTTCTAAGGCAGAGCACCATAACAAGAGACATAACCTGTGTCCAAACTTCAGACGTCGATGTGACTTTACTCATTCTTTTAGTATTTGGATGAAACTGAATGATCTTTTTTAGCATTCTGACAACAGAGGCTTGGCATTGTCACCATGAAGCATGAGAATAACCATGAGCCAGGTTTGGAAATCATGAGATTGGCTTGAAAAACAGAATATTTTTATTTTTTTTTAATTGTTTTTGCATCTGTTTAGAAACAATGCTCATTCTTTGTGTTCAGCACCAGTTCCCTGAAATGTCACGGTCTGGGCTTTTAAGGAAATTTATCTTTTTCAGCCAGAAGGAATAAGAACTTCTTTTTTTTTCTCGTTAGTTATTCTTGTGCAGTTGCATGACACTAAACTCCGGGCTTTGGGGTGGGGAAAGAAAGCTCCCAGCGACTTTCACAGGGCTCACTGTCAAATTAATCAGTGAAATGGCTGGTCATTGGCATGCATATAAACACATGCCTGACTCGTGCTCTCACCCTGTGTGCGTGTCCACTCACAGAGTTCACCTCCCATGCTGTGTGGCTACATGAGCCAAGAGCATCCACCCAGCTGCAAGCACATACACAGCATATATGAAAAAACAGAGTCTGCCTCTGTATTTGTCTGCAGCTTTCACTGAGGTTATCTGCCTGATATCTGACTGCAAATTTCTGCTAAGGTTTGGCAGACCTGAGCCTTTGGATGTGAGCACCCAATCAGGGTGTTCAACAGTTTCAAACACTAAGTGGTAAAAAAAACCTTCTAATTGCTTTGATGCAAGTCTCATGGCTAAATGTCCTCCCAATGAAATCATAGAATCATAGAATTTGGGTTTGGGTTGGAAGCAACCATAAAGATCATCCAGTTCCAACCCTCCTGCCATGGAGTGCTGCTCAAACCCCCCATACAAGACCAGGTTGCTCAAAGCCCAATCCAGCCTGGCCTTGAACACTGTTAGGGATAGGACAGCCACAGCTTCTCTGTGCAACCTGTGCCAGCACCTCACCACCCTCACAGAGAAGAACTTCTTCCTAACACCTAATCTAAACCTACCCCCTTGCCATTTAAAGCTGTTTCCCTTTGTCCTACCCCTGCATGTCCTTGTAAAAAGTCCCTCTCCAGCTTTCTTGTAGGCCCCTTTAGGCACTGGAAGCTGCTCTAAGGTCTCCCCAGAGCCTTCTCTTCTTCAGGCTCCAGTGCTCTCAGCCTGTTTCCAAAGCAGAGGTGCTCCAGCCCACTCATCATCTTTGTGACATCCTCTGGACCCACTCCAACAGTTTCACATCCCTCTTGTGCTCGGGGCCCCAGAGCTGAATGCAGTACTGCAGGTGGGGTCTCATGAGAACAGAGTAAAGGGGAAGAACCCCCTCCCTCAACCTGGTGGTCACGCTTCCATGCTTCTGTTGATGCAGCCTGGGATACAGTTTGCTTTCTGGGCTGCAAGCGCACACTGTTGGCTCATGTGCATTGGGTGATGCTAAAAATAAACCCAGAACACTTCTTTGCTCAAGAAAAGCCCAACTGTAGCTCTGGCATTAGGTAGAGCCTATCCCCTGCTGCTAGCTCCTGCACATCTGGTGCAAGCAAGACCAGAATCAGGCCTTTTACCAAAGAAATGGGCAGTTTTCCCCAAGTCTTGAAGTAAAAAAATGGCCATCAGTTTGCATTAAAAAGAAAACCAAAACTTTTCATGAAGTATTCAGCAATGGAAACGTGCTTATGTGGCTCTTGTGATCCCTTTCTTTTAATCAGAATTCACATGAAAAGCCCTCTCTCTGACTTCTGTGTCAGCATTAACTCTTCCAGAATGATTGGCATCAAAGGTAGCAAACACTCCTTCCTGACAAAAACCTCCCTCCGCCTCCTTCCCGCAGCCCCTCAGCCGCCACCATCCCGTTCCCAGTGCTGACAGGTCCCATTATGCCTCCTTCCCAAAGCAGCTGCACAATGAACAAAAACATCAAGGCGCTGGGGCTTGTGGAAGTTGTGGAAGGAAATACAAGCAAAGGAGGAAAGTAAAGCTGAAGGGAAGGGATCAACAGTTGTTGACTTACGAGCGCACTCAGAAACAGGCGAGAAACAGCTAAAACCTGACGGTTTTCTGCAAATGTGCCTGCACAGGCATTTCTGCCTCTGAGCATCCACTGCACTGGGCTTCCAATAGCATCAAAATCACAGAGCTAATTGCACTGTAAAAGTAATGGCCTATGAAATTTTTAATGGAGCAGATTGAAATTCTAATTTTTTTCTTCTGTGGTTCAATATACTTCAATATCTTTTCTCTCTTCCAGCGTTTGATTCAGGCTGACAGTGTATTTATACAATTGTCTTTCTCCGCACCATAAAGACTGAACTGCAGGACAGCACTGGTCTGTTTTCCAGCTGGATCCAGGCAGCCAAGGGCCGCAGCTGGTTACTCAGATGTTTTAGGGAACATCTAAATATAAGTCCTCACCACCAAACCATTGATACGTAGATGGAGCAATCACTTATCACTGGTCGCAGGTTCTGGGCATCCCTCTGCTGTGGCATAGAACAGGGTGAGGACTGGAGGCAATGGCCCTCACACAGCAAGACACGGCTGCTGGGCTTCTGCTGCTCCTACAGGGAAAATATAACTAAGAAAGGGAAAAGAAGAAAATATTTGAAGAAATAGTGTCGGATATGAAAGTAAACCATCATTTAAGTTATGGATGGGGATAAGTTCTAAAGGCAACATGAACCACTGTGCTACAATGCAGTAATGAGAGTACTGGTCGGGGGGAGTTTAAGAGGAGACTGAGGGTACCAGGCATCTTTCTGCACACAGTTTGAGTTCAAAGCTGTCACATCTCACAAGCACTGCTAAGCCCCCAAAGCTGAAAACAACTTGCTATCAGCAGATGGTTGGTTCATGTCTTGCAGTCACACCTGTTGAGCAGAAATGGTTCAACCTGTGCTGATGCTGATGTCCAAGAGAGGAAGAAACATCCAGCTACAATCAAATCTGACAGACTTATCTGACCTACTGCCACCTTCATGGAATTGAGGATATGAGCATCTGTTTCCCTCCAAAGTTGCTCAGTCATCCAGGACCCAGGCATCCCATTGTCCAAGTTTGCTGATGAACATACTCCATTTTCAGTACTTGCCTAATGCATGCAAAAGGCAACAAGTCCTGCACAAAGCACAGCACTCAGGGTCACACAAATACAAAAACATGGCTAATGGAGGAGGAGAAGAAAGAGAATAATGTGATGCATTGAAGCATATGGAGCAGGGAAAGCCAAGAAGCACAGGGATTCACAGATGGTTTTCATAAGTCATCGAAAGGAAACATCCTCTCAGCTGTTTCATATCAGTATCATGAAATTTCTATTCCATCAGAGATAACAAAATGGTCCACTTTCCATGCTGTCTCAGAAAATTCCTGGGTGGAAAAATTACAACTCCAGTCAGTCCTGAATATTAGCAGACAGGCCTGGGTAGTGTCTACAGACCACAGCCCAACTGGGCTACATCCCATTAGAAAAGATGGGATCCCCTCAGTGGATTGTGTCGCATGTGATAAAGAGCACAAAGAGAAAACAGAAGAAATGGGGAAATATGCCAATACCCCCAAAATTGACAAGGACTCCAAGGTTCCAAAAATAATGCAGTTTCATGACTGATCCCACCCTAAAAATTATGAGCCAGTTTGGGTTGAACATATCATTGTCAGACGATGAAACAAACAGTGCTACATGGATGCCACCCGCTTTCACATAAGTGGGGAGTATCAATTTTAACAGCATTAGTGGGAAACCCTGCATTGCTACCTCACACAAACCCCCCACAATTTAGATATAGTCTCATTGACAGCCCCGGTCCATGACATTCCTGCAGGTCAAAACTGAAATAAAAGGCAGAGACGCGGCGTGCACCTCTGGTTACACTGTCAGCTGGCTCGGCGCAGAGGCAGCCTGCAGTTAATCAGCCTTCTTTCTCCACTAACTGTCACTGCAAACAAAGGAATTAACAGAAGGTCTGTAGGGAGCATTGAGATAATTTGGCTGGCTGAAGAAAAGAGAAAGAAAAGAAAAGCAAAACAAAATTACTGAGAAATTTACTTGCACTGACCTCTCCATAAATATTTAGATATAATCATCATTACCTTGGAGTAAATTAAGTTATAAACAGTCTCCACAATTGCACATGATGAATGCATATCGGCATCAGAGAGCACTTTATTGCAAGTTAATGTGGAAACAGAGCACCTCTATCAATCAGGATGCCGAAGTGCTGTCTGATGACATCAGCCCATCTCAACCTATTCATACTGGACACGGTCTATTTGCTTACCCACCCACATGCACCCCCCACTCTTATTATATTGGTACAAATACAGATAGAACCATGGTAGAAGGTAAGATACATGTTTGTGGAGCTGGAATAACGAGGGACATAGAGTGCATGTCTGCAGTCATGCTAGCAGTATTATTTATATTATGGTAACATCTACAGAGAATGAGGATATGGCCCCCCTGTGCTGAGCTCTGTATACAAACACAGCCAAAAGCCATCTGACTAGACACAGACATCCAAAACAGAGATGTTGAGCTAATCACTGTCAGCTTCTTTCACAGCCAGCTGAGAGAAATCGGCACTTTCTGAGCCCAACTTCCCAGACCTATTTTAGACATCTAATTTAAGATGAGATGAATCATGTCCTGGACTCCTTCAACTGCCTTGGCTCAATCCCCACAGACCCTTCAGGAGCCCCGGGTGACTTCTGCTAAAGTCAGTATCTATGCTGCAGATGCCAATTTGATGAGATGAGTTCCTCCCACTCTGACCGAGAGACTTGAGGGTGTAGGAAAAGCAGACAACCACATAACAAGCAAAAGGGAATTATATCTGAATTGCATTTTTGAACGTGAAATCCACACAGCTTCCCAAGGCTGATGACTTTTTTGACTTTAGGGCTGTCAGAGACGAGAGCAGAAAGGGGAGTGTGTTGCAGAGACTTGTACCGCTTGCATCTCACTTACCCCTTCACTTTCAATGTGAGAGATGAAAGAAGACAGGTCATGAGCTTTGCGTCCCCTTCAAGCCATAGAGACTCATTCTCTGCCCCTGTCTGGACCTTCACCTCAAGCTGCTGCCCACCCCAACCTGGGGCAGTTGCAAATACACATCAGGTTATCCCGTGAGCTCTGTCATGGCACTGCCAACCATCCATACCTTACTATTGCCACCACCCAACACATTCAAAACACAGACACACTGCACACACAAGACTAATAAGGGGTTTCTATGCTGCAAAGAAGCAGCAAGAAAGTGGTCTAATGAGACAACCAATGATGAAAGTGTTTCTAAAAAAAGGAGCATGATCAGAGATTTTATTAAGGCTCAACTTCAGCAAGGTAATGAATCTTGCAAGAGAACAAAGATTTTAACTGGATGGTACATGTGCCTAAGCCTCTTAAGAAAGTCACTGAAATAGCCCCTTATACTGTAAAGTGAATTCAAGACATCAGTGAATCTTGATGTGCTAATGGTCTTAGGAAAAACTGTCTTCATCCAGTTTTTCAATTCATGGTTTTCTTTTAGGGAAAACACTTTAATATGCATTTTTCCACATAAACTGGGACGTCCAGTTCACAGTGATACTAAACTGAAATTTACCATTGCAGAACATCAGCAACAATAGACAACAGATTAAAAGTGTCAGACAGAGAAAATAATTAAAATGCAATCCAAGTGGGCTGAAAAGATCCTGCATGCAAGCAGGTATTTATAGCAATAGGTGAAAGAGAGACAACATAGCACTGACTGTCTCTACCCTGTTACAAGGTGAAATAAAAATATTCTTCTGACCCTCCTTGGGTATAAGCCTAAATAGGGTAAAATAAATCTCAGCTTGTAGCTGCCTTGTTCCCTAAGCTGTGGGACCTTTCAAAAAGAGGTATCACAGATGCCTTCTCTGCTCTTGCACCAGCCCAGCTAGTTTCTTCTGGAAAGAGCCCATCTTCTGTCAGTGCTGCCCCTCAGTTCTTCAGTACTGACCCTTAATCTGATAATTACCCAGCCCAGTAAATTATTGCAATTAAGCCCACTTCCCAGCTGCAGCCAAGGACAGCCTCCGAACGGGGCTCCTTCCGCCTTGACACAGCCCAGCAAAGTGGTGAAGCCCCTTTTGCCGAACGGTGTCTCATCCCTACGGAGCCTTAGTCTGGAGGGAAAGAAAGAAATCCCTAAATCTTTCAACATAAGGCAAAGATTTCTATAGATACCAAAAACCTATTGGCAGGCTCAGATCAAGGGGGTTTTAATTGAGTGAAGAATGTTAATTAGTAAATCTGCTAACTTCTAAACGCAGGAAGACCTAGGGCTTCAGGTTGCCGTTGTGTAAGGACAAAGCAGCTTTCAAGGTCTAGAGAGCATTTTCCCTTTGCTGCCTTACCCCCAAACACCAAAAACTATTGCAGCTAATTGTGGAGATATTTGGATGATGCAGTGGCAATCAGACATTGCTTCTCTGCAGCTGAGGGAAGTGCTCAAAGGAGTCATATAGGATGGTGATCTCTGAAAGGTGAAGAAGCCTAAAGAAAACATGAGGTATTGCTAGAAACCAGAAAGATCAAAGTTAAAAGCATTTGGATGGATAAAATGGTTGCAAAGATTATTACTTCTTAACGTATAAATTACTCAAATCACTGCCATCTGTCTGCTTCCACAGCCATGTGAAAGAGGACACCAAAGGCCTAGCTCCCAATACATTAAATCCCAAAAAATCCACCCATGTTTTAAGTTGTGGTACATTAAGTACTTTTCCTGGAAAAAAAACTGTCTGCAAACCAGCAGCAAAGGCTTTAAAACATGTTTGTTATGGAATCAGAAAAAGAAGAGATCAAACTGCAGCAGCTCAGCAGTGAAGGATTGCTGGAAAAGCAGAAACGAAAAATGTAATAACAGGAAGATGAAGGCAGGAGGAAGCAGCTTACCAAAGGGAATGGCCTTGCTGAGGAAAGGCAGCAGAGTTTATGGTCCCAGTCTTTATTAGCTGAGGAAGTCAGCACAGGCTTCTGGGGGGAAAAAAAGTAGGAAAGGAAATAAAAAGGATTTTAAGATCATTTTAATGGTTTGAGGCCAGATTCATAGCAGCTCTGAGTTGTGTCTGGGGATCTCACCTCTATTTCTAACGTTCCCTGATGTTTTCCCATGAAATGATACTGTGAGCTTGACAAGCACCATGCTTCCCCAATGCCATTCTACATCCTTTGCTGTGCATGCACCCTGACAGCCCAACAGATCTCTCCAGCAGCACTCAGCAAATGTCCAATCCATCCTCCACTTTCACAGTCCCTAACCCACTTTCAGAGATGTGGGGAGCCCTTTCCTCAGCTGGTGACTATGGCAGTAGATGACACACCATGGCTATTCTTACAACCCACATTTCCCTGCCCAAAGACAACACTTCAACCAAACTGTGGTGTCTTTGTGGAGCAGGACACATCTCAGCCCACCTTGTAAGGTAGCTACAGTTTTTGACTGGATACGCAAGAAGGCTGGGAGGGTGCAAGGAGGCTGGGGCTGCTGAACAGGGCCTTCAGCCATGGTGTCACACACATACACCACCCAGGGAGCTCCTTTCCTGAGAGGAACAGAGTGGTATTTTGGAGACATTTTAGCACCCAGAGAGAGCTATAAATTACCCACCTTCAATAGGCAGCAACATCCAGCTTACATGGTTTGCCCACATTTGTTCAGAAGAGGCCAGGAGTATCTTGACATGAAACTCATACAGGGATTTGGATAGGTGGGAGCAATGCTTCAGCACCTAACTGCAGATGATGGCAACTTGAGAATCCTTAATGGTCTCAAATGGTGAGAAAACATCTGTATTTCACTTTATAGCGCAACAACAGAGCAGGGCACTTGGCAAGATACTTGCCTATATTTCTTTGCATGGCTGCAACACATCTGGACCCTGAAAACTGCAAGGTCAGCAGTTATAGAGCACAGTAAACAGTCCCACAAGTGATAGCTATCCTAGGTGCAGCTCTTGCAGCAGCCCATTTTTGCCTTGGCAAAGTCAAATCCAAAGCTAAGTCAAGCTACCTCCTAAGTTATGGGCAATTTGCAACCTCTGGTGGCAGGGTGGCACATCACCAAGATGCAAAAGTATTATTGTTTTAAAATTCTTCCACAGGGGTTTATTTTCTTGAGCAGAAGAACAGACACTGGCGCAGCAAAAGGTTCTGCTGGGCTGTTTAACACAATCTAGAGTTAAATCACAGAGGCAGTATTTCCTACGTGAGCTCACTGCTTCAAATCTTACCTGACATCCTGCATCATGTATGAGGCATCTGTGCTACATGCTGGTGGAACAAATCTGTCAGCAGAATGAACGTGCGGGGACAAATCCTTCCCTGTTGTGGCAGCAATGTTGTTAGCCCAGGGGGCTGGTTTTGGCCCTCTGGAGTCAGATGGGATTCAGAGTAAGTAGGTCCCTATATGCATCTTGGAAGATGAATGAACAACTAAAATAGCATTAGTGGAAGCAGAAGTGCCTGTTCAGTATGCTGAGATACACTGGCTCAACCGTGGCTGTGGCAGCCACACTATGTTTGGATTCAAATTACCACCAATCAGTTGTGCCCTATACAAATCCATCCCTTGGTTGAAAAAAATAAAAAAAAAAACCTTCTTAAAACCTATCTTGTGTTATGCCTTCAGGGCAAATTTGCTTTTATGAGCATGAATAATTCATGCGTGTTCATTTATTATTAATTAATATTCCATGAACATGCATGGTTTATTCACCCAAACAAAGCACTACACCCTGCAAACTCTCCTTGCAGCCTGGCGTTAGCTGCTTGCTGCAGCCCAGCTGACCAAGGCATTAGTTCGGTATCATTTATCACTTTTTTCTCCCCAGAAGCTACTAAGAACATTTTGACTGTTCTTGCTGGTCACTGGCTTTCTACATTTCCAGGGCTGGAATAGTGCAATTCGACTCTTCTGAACTTAAACATCTGGGAGAATTTGAAAACAGTGTTGCAAGAGGGAGCCAAGAAGAGGACTTTGACTCTTTTGGTGGCCTGTGCCAGGGCTGCACTCATTTCCATTTTCGAGGATCAATTCCAGGCACCCTACAAAATGCTGGTCTCCCTGGGTGAGTAGGGTTGTTGAGGGGACTCATTTCTCATTTCCCACGTGGAAGTCGCTCCAGAGAGATTTTGTTGCTTAGTGCAGCCCATGCAAACTGCATTTCCCTGCCACACAGGGAGTTTGCTGAGAGTACACAGATCTTCCCCAGCAAAGCCAAGAAACTAATGGAAATCTCTTCCATTTCAGTATAGATCCTAATGTGTATTGAGTTTGGCATCAGTCCACCCCATGACAGGGCAGCTGGATTTTTCTTCTCAGAGTCTATCCTCTGAAAAGCCCACACTTCTTGTATTTGCTCACTGAATATGTCCCTGACACATGAGCAATGCCAGCAGAGCCAGTACAATTCATGATCCATCACCATTCACAGATAGCTCCAGAGGAACCCCAATTGAGCCCCTTCAAGCAAGGTCAGACCCGCCACTTGTAGCTCTCTGCAACTGTCACCATCTAAAGTCGGGCAAAGCTCCACATTCTTACAGACAGGCAGAGCAGGACTAGCAACTGCTCCATAAAAGCATCACCCACAATGCTGTCTTCGTCATTGCCTCCACATAAGCCCAGGAGGACCTCAGGCACAATCAGACTTCCTTGGGTCAAACCACCACCTGGATCTTCTTTGCCCTCGCAGATGGACCCATAAAACCCAGCACAAAGGGATGTTCAGCTCTTCAACCTTCACCTGGTAGGAGCAGCCCTGTCACTCCTGGATGCTCTGTTCATGTCTCAGATCTCAAAACAAGCACATCACCTGAATCCACTGTGTTACAGTCTTAAGGATGCAGGACCAAGAGCTGGATTTTATTTATTTGGGCTAAAACAGCGCACTCTCTTTATATGGTCATATGCAAGTCCTGATTTTGAGCACAGGAATGCTGAGAAGAGATAGTAGAAAAATCCCTGTGCTGGAACAGTTTCAAATGAGTAGTTAGCTAAAGCAAACAGAGGAGACACGATTTTGGCATTTACTCAGGGTTGAAGTACAGCGCACAGAGGGAGGGAAAGAACAGAGCATCACTTACAGGAGGTGTTCACATGGTGCTCAGCACAACAGGGTAACAACCAGAAAGACGGCAGGTCCTTCGATATTCCTGAAGTGCAACATGTAGGAAGTTTAAAATGAAAAACAACAGCAATCTAACTTGTTTTAAATAATGTTGGATCCAAATCACAGGTGTAGAGCCAGATAACCCATCTTTGGTCACCTGGAGAGGGAAGCAGACACCAGGAATGAAGCACACCAGTTCCCTTTTTTCTCTGTAATGGTTTGAACCAAAGGACTGGGTCCAAATTCACCCAACCATGGCATGTTTCAGGTCCAGATCTGAAGTGCCTGATTCCAGTAAATACCCCGGGCACCCTCCTATTGACTCAAATTGTTTTACAAATAGAGATAAGTTCAGAAACTCTGTGAGAGTTACACACGATTTAACACGCAGGGGCTGCTCTGAGAAAACTTAAAACTGTCATAATTCATCCTCCCCTTCCCCTGGTCCAGAAATGAAAGATTAAACCCAGGAAGATTTATTAAACTGACATTTTAGTAGAATTTTTGGACTTTCCCTGTTAATAGTTTAAATATAATTGAATTCTATGAAAGGGAGGAATACAGGATGGGGCCAGTGTCCCCCAACAATAAGAATGTTTTAAACACTGGGGCATATTGCTAATGCATAATTTAGTCTTATTTGCATGGCCCTTAGAACTGGGAGTAACGAAAACACAAATCTAATTAACAGAGTGAAAGAAATGCCTCCACCAGCAAACTTCATCACCGGCTCCACTACCACACACCCACCCTCCCCAAGTTACAAACATGAAGCAGATGGCAAGGAGGAGAAAAAAATAAAAGGCATCACATGTCAGCTCTTGGAGAGGAAGGAGCGGGGGGAAGAAAGAGAAAGCAGAAGGGACAGGATGGATAACTGTGCTACTTGACGATGCAGCAATTAACTTGCTGAGGGTGGAATAATTCTTGCAGTGCCTCTCTTTGGTTGGAGCACTCTCACAACTTAGCTAAGGAGTAGATGTATTGAGTGCAGTGGCGAGTACACCGGTTTCATAAATCCCAGCAGGAGTCCGTTTCACTTTATGAGATTCATGTGAAAAATTGAAAATTCAGGTTTTTCCAAATGCATCTGTAATCAGCAGCCTGAGCTGCGCAGGTCCCCAGAGGTAACTGATCACAGCAAAAAGTAGGGTTTCACAATCACACTGAGCTTCTCCCCTGCATCTTTAAAGGTTAGACATTAATTCCTGATCAATGCAATGAACAGCAGGCTACCCCTACCCCCACTCCTGGAATTGTCTTACATTATTAACTGAGCCTCAGTTTTGTACTAAAATTACTTCAAACCACAACTTGGGGCTGTAAGCTGCAGAGTTCCTCCAGATCCAGAGCAGAGAGGGGTGAGAAAATCCCTCCCCAGTACCTAGTTTGGACTGGCATTTACTTTTTTTCTTGCCCCATTTCAATTTTCTAACTCCCCATTAGGAAAGTTGCTAAAAAGGGCAACTGGTCTGAGTATGGTCCTCCTCGCTGACCAGGAACAAAACCTGCTACAAGCTCATGGAGATAACTGATGGCTTTTGACTTCTTTACTCCGGAGGTATTTCTCTAGGTAGAGTTGCAAACAGGTAAGGCTTGATGTGCTTCGCATGGCCCAGGCTGTCATCTGGTTAAATACTGACAGCAACAATGACTTCTAGAGCTCAGCCATTCACACAGTCCTCCTCCTTGTCAGCGTTAAAACAGCCATGAAACAGAAGGCAAAATGCATCCAATTGTTAAAGAAATGGATAAGTTGAATCAGATTAATCACCCCAAAGACTTTTACGCTTCTTCCATTTCTGATACATTTGGGCCAAATATGGGAAAGCTTTTTAATTCAGTCTCTAGATTCTCCTGGAAGGCATTCTAAGGCGCATATGAAAAACAGTGAGGTGCTTGGTGACAGCCAGTATGGCTTCACTAAGGGGAAATCCTGCCTGACCAATCTGGTGGCCTTCTATGATGGAGCTATGGAGCTGATGGACAGGGGTAGAGCAGTTGATGTCATCTACCTGGACTTGTGCAAAGCGTTTGACACTGTCCCACATG